>CAUYTI010138162.1:0-41188 GCA_963575145.1 Galago senegalensis
GCGAGTCTCCTGCCTCCGCCTCCCAAGTAGCTGGGACCACAGGCGCCCGCCACAACGCCCGGCTATTTTTTGGTTGCAGCCGTCATTGTTGTTTGGTGGGTCTGGGCTGGGGATTCAAACCCGCCACCTTAGGTGTACGTGGCTGGCGCCTTAGCTGGTTGAGCTATAGGCGCCGAGCCAGTTAGATCTTTACAATCATTTTTTGTACTGTTTTCTCAATGTCCTACAGTACTATGATTCAAAATAACACACACCCACCTTCACCTTCCCCCAATTAAGCCTGTTGACTTCCCTTTTAGCAATATACTCATTGATGCTGTCTACCAGAGTGTGGCCCTTCTTAATCCAAGTTCAAATATGTTTACAATTTTGATACAATTAACTGAGGAGTTTAAAACTAGGTTTAAGAGCAGTTGTAAAAACAGATGCCTTTCATGAAATTTCAACCCCAGGTTTTCAAGAAGAGGAGAGAAAACTCAAAATAAAAAATATTATCAGCTTTCTTGCGAAGTTAATATTCTGATTATAATTGATTCGCCTCATTTGTGTTCATAATCTTGAATTCAAGGTTGTAACTAATAGTGTTTATTTCATATATAGACAGTTGTGTCACTTAATGATGGAGCTGTGTTCTGAGAAATGTGTCGTTTGGCAATTTTGTCATTCCGCAAATATCACAGAGTGTACTTACACAGATCTGGATGATATGGCGTACTCCACACCTAGGCCATGTGGTATAATAGCCCGTTGCTCCTCGCCTATGGGCCAGTACAAACAGGTTACTATGCTGAGTGCTATAGGAAACTATGACACAGTGGTGAGAATTATATTTGTGTATCTAAACATATCTAAGAGCTGGCATTATAGGCGTGAGGCAACATGCCTGACCTACATTTTTCTAAATATATCTAAACATAGAAAAGGTACAGTAAAAATACAGTATAAAAGATAAAAAAAAATATGGTACAGCTGGACAGGGCTCTTACCATGAATGGAGCTTACAGGCCTGAAAGTTGCTCTGGGAGAGTCACTGAGTGAGTATGAAGACCCAGGGCACTACTGCACCCTACTGTAGTCTCTACAAACCCTGTACACTTAATGAATAATACATTTATATAAAAATTTTATTCTTCGATAATAAATGAGTGTAGCTGCTGTTTACTTTTCTATTTTGTAAGCTTCTTACTTTTTTTCACTTTTTGATGTTTTGGTAATAACTTTTAGCTTAAAACACAAACATGCCGTGCAGCTGTCTGTACAAAATATTTTCTTTCTTTATATCCTTAGTGTATAAGCTTTTTTCTATTTTTAATTTCTGTCTTTTTAAACTCCTTTTGTTAAAAACTAAGACACAAACTCCCCCGTCCGCTTAGGCCTCCACAGGGTTGGGACCATCAGTGTTCCTGTCTTCTCTCTCCACACCTCGTTCCACTAGGAGGTCTTCAGGGGTAGTAACCCACATGGGGCTGTCATCTCCTCTGATGACAATGTCTTTTTCTGGGGTATTTCCCGAAGGACCTGCCTGAGGCTCTTTTACAGTTAACATTTTTTTCATAGAGGTAAAAGAAGTACATTCTAAGATAATGCCAAAAAGTAGAGTATGGTACATACATAAACTAGTAACATAGTTAGTAACATAGTTTGTTATTATTGTCAGGCATTATGAACATAGGACATAATGGCATGTGCTATGCTTTTATATGACTGGCAGCAAAGTAGGTTTGTTTCCATCAGCATCACCACAAACCTGGGAGAATGTGTTGTGCTGTGATGTTTTGATGTCTAAAATGTCACCAGGCAGCAGGCATTCTTAAGCTTCATTGCATTCTTATGGGACAGTTGTATATGCAGTCCACCGCTGCTTAACATATCACTAGGAGGTACACAATTGTGTATGTAAAATACACACATACTGTAAAGATGGACCATGGAAGCATTATTAAGTGCATATACGATTAAAACTCTTTTATTATTATCAACTTCCTAAAATCACTAAGTTTTGGAAACTTACAGTTAATTCTTTTTTTAGTGAGAGTAATTCTTCATTTCTGTGGAAACAGTTGTACTCTATTGGTAACTGCCAAAATGCTCAGGAGTCCCTAAAATGTAGGATGCGGTTTGCACCTATCATTTTGCAACCTAAGGATAAATTAGGTTGCTGGGTGAATCTGTCTTCATAACTGAGCAGTGGTAAATGTGACCCCAATTGTCGCAGAGGCTGAACTAGTAAATTTCTGATTTTACTTCCTGCTTTAGAGTTATCTGCAGTTTAAAACCATGATGCAATTATTTGGTAATTGATTAATTCAACAAATACTTGCCAAGCAGTAACTCTGAGGCCAGGCCTGATCCTGAAGCAGACAGCAAAGATCAACTGGAGTTACTCGTAAATCCCACAGGCAAATTTAATGTCACACCGGATAATATGCTTTCAACTCGTATACTTCACCTTGGTTTTGCTTACCGACATCTACCCAATTCCTCAAGTCATCTTTGACTTTCTCTCATCTTCTGTGTATGAATGCCTTTCGATTCTGCCTCCACCCTATGTTCACTTCTCCCCGCTCTGTTCCACTGCTACTGTCAGAGCCTTAGTTCATACTCTTATTATCTTCCAGTTCTACCAGAGTCTTCTGACCAGTGTCTGCACTTTCCACCCCCTTTGCATCAGCACTGGCTTATACCCCCACACTGTAATATGTGGGGATATAGTGGAAAGATCACTTGAGGCTAGGAGTTCATGATAAGCTTGGGTAACATAGCAAGAACCCATCTCTACAAAACCAAAAAGGTTTAAAACTTAGCTGGGCACAGATTTATGGACCCACAATCCTACCTACTCAGGGATCTAAGCCGCAAGTGATCCTTCCACTATATCCTTTTAAGCAGATACCCATTTTGCTTAAAAGGCTGTGCTTTGCTAGCTCTCTTTGCCTCTACAATGAAATCCAAACCCCTCAGGATCCAAAACTCAAGCATTTCATGAGTGGCCCCTGTGTGTCTCCCAGACTCATTTGCCCTTCTTCCCTGTTCTCCAAGCCTGAACTCTGAGCTGTTGTAAGTATAAAACAAGATTCCTCCCTCAGGTCTCGAATTCTAAAAATTCAAGCTCACTCTTCATTTCTTACTTTCAAATAAAACGTAATTTCATAAACTATTTTAAATTATATTTACTTTGGCATCTTGTGGTATTAAATGAGATTAACTAAATAAAATTAATACCCTCTTTTTTCTTTTTGGCAGGGGCTGGGCTTGAATCCGCCACCTCCAGCATATGGGGCTGGCACCTACCCTTTTGAGCCACAGGTGCTGCCCAAATTAACACACTCTAAAGTTTGTGGAGGAGTCTAATTTCATCCTTTCCTGTGGTATTCTGGCCACCACACATCTACATGTGCAGACATAATGATCACATTGGGGGAAGGAGGTTCTAGCAGCAGGTCATCATTGTTGTGAGTTAGGAGTGGTTTTCCGATTACTGATATTCTGACTCTGATTATCTTCATTACGAGCTTTAGTATTTATGCAGGTAATTTTGTTTAATCTTCAGGGCATACGGGAACAGATCTAAATCTCTAGTATTTTTGGCCTGTTACTTTTCAAAGGCCAGTGTCTAAGAGAGTTTGGATTGTAAGTTAGGTATGAAAAATGTATATTTTGTATTGCTAAAGCTAATATATACATATTAGCAGTCTGTTTGCTCAGATTTATTGGTACTGTTATTCTTCATCAAGATGCACTGCTGTAAATGTGTATTTAACTAATTTTCTACATGGTAAAATATCTGAAAGTCATGTTATAGACAAAAGAATCATCTTCCTAGTATTTAGAAAACTCTTAGAACTTGATAAAAAGAAAAAAGATTGATTACCCTATTTAAATTGTGACAATGGATATGAACAAGCTATTCACAGAGAAAGATGTATGAGTGGCTCATAAACATATATTAAGACACAAATAAATTAAAATTGTACTGAAACATTATCACTCATAAGTAATTCACCCAGGAATATATTCTACAATTGAAACTTTGGTACATGCATTCTTTTGAATGTACATTGGTATAACCTGTGTGGAGGGTAACTTGGTTATAATTTCTTTATTTTTTTTGAGACACGTTCTCAGCCTGTTGGCCAGGCTAGAGGGCAGGGGTATGATCATAGGTCACTGAAGCCTCCAAATCCTGGGTTCCAGTGATCCTCCTATCTAAGCTCCCTGAGTAGGTAGGATTGCGGGTCCATAAATCTGTGCCCAGCTAAGTTTTAAACCTTTTTGTTTTTGTAAAGATGGGTTCTTGCTATGTTGCCCAAGCTTAGCTTAAACTCCTAGCCTCAAGTTATCCTTCCACTATATCCTCCAAAGGAGATGGGATTTTAGGCAAGAGGCATCATGCCCAGCTGGTTATCAATATTAACCTAACAGATTTGTAACATTTTGATCTAGCAATGCACTTGGAAATTTCACACGTTTATTTCATATTATGTTGGAAATAATCTCTCTATAAAGCCATTGATAGAAGTGTAGACTCTCACTGTATTGATTTACATTTTCAAAATTTAATAATTTAAAAATGTTTAAATCTTGTAAACTATGCTATTAAAATAAAGCACGATCTTGTGTTCTTTTCCATGCTTTACATCAAGCCTCTCACACGTCTTGCTATAAGTGATATTTACCTTGATTACATAATTAAGTTAGTGTGTGTGCAATTTCTCTACATTAAAGTTATTTTTTAATGCAGTAGTTAGCAGCATCTAGTGGGGCATATTTTGAGACAGTAGAAAAGTCTATTTCCCTTCAAATGTTTGCCTGGTAATTTTAATATCCGTCAGTGTATCTTGTTTCCAATAATTGTTTCATGTGGACAATTATGTAGTGTTCGCCTAATCTGGGTTCTTTATTTCTTTCTTCTAATTCGTGAAGTGGAATTTTATTGCAAGAGCCATTCAGTCTCCCTTTTATTTATTTAACCAATTATGTATATCAGTATATATTTATGAATATTTTAATTTATAGGTGAAATCCAATGTCATCCTCATTTGTTGCTCCATTTAGTCAGCTTTGGCTATTTGTGATCATTTTGTCATTAGCTCATAGGTCTGAATGGCTCCTGTGTCCTTTCAAAATGCTCTCATCTTTTTTTGAGCATTTTTTTACTTTCCTACACCATCAGATACTGTAGTCTTATGTTATGTTTTCCCTGTCCCAGTCCTGGAATCAGCCACTTGTCAGAGCCTACCTAGCGGCATCATTTTTATGGCATTCATTCCAGAAATACAGAATGTCATTCTAAACGCGAGGAAATGATGGACAAAGCCATAGCAAGGGAAATTCTACAAAATAATTGATCAGAATTCTTCAAATGCAAAGGTCATAAAAAATAAGGTAAGACTGAGGAACCATTACATACTGGAAGACCAAGGGGAAGTCACAAGTAAATGCAGAGTGAAATCCAGGAACAGAGACAGTGGTGGAAAATTTGTTGAAATTAGAAACTTCCCGTGGTTCAATCAATACATGTAATACTGTAATCATGTTTATTTCCTGGTTTTGATAATCACAGCTATGCAAAATGTTAACATTGTGGAAAGTGTGGTAAGAGACTTCAGAACCATTCTTGTGATGGTTTTGCAACGTTTCTGTTTCTAAAAGTAATTCCAATAAAAATTTAAAAATAGTCAATTAAAAATAGAAAAACTACAGTGAGGTAGTCTGGAATCTTCTCTAAAATATATCTTAATTCTGGGAAAGGAAAGGTCGCCAGTTGTGTATCTCTGTCGAAATATATTGTGAAAGTATATAATGTCTTTGGAAGGGCACGCAGGAAACTGTAAGTATTTGTAACCTCTGTGAGGATATTGGGAGAAGGAAATGCAACCATTTTTATTGCTTTTGTTTTTAATCATGTGCATGTATCATCCATATAATTTTTTTTAAATTTAGTGGCATTGGTAAAATAAGTGTAATGATTTATAGGGTTAATTTAAAATGTGTAGATTATTACTTAAACATAATCACATATATATTGATATTTTTATCTTATTGATAAAATAATTCATATGTGTTTGCTACAAATTTACTGAAATTTATGTATTTCATGTCTCTTTAATATCACATTTTTCCCTAGAGAGATAAAATGGATGTTTTAATGGCTGCAGGTCTTAGACATCACCCAAGTGGCGTATAATTTTAAAAAATGCTTGATTACCACTGATGTAAAGCCTTGCGTTCTCTCAATAATCAATTCTTTTTCACAGCTGTTCTCTTGTCTGGACAGTTTCTCGGACTTTTTTTCTTTTTTAATGTGGCTATCCCTTCTTTGAAGCCCAGCTTAGATGTTGTCTACTGTCAAAATCTTTTTCTGATCCTGAAATTCCAAAATTTGGGCTCAATAACTACCCTATGTGCTTTCAATTACACATGTGCTTTATCTCTATGTAACCTCTCCTTTATTATAGTTATTTTTTTTGTCTCTTTCTTAGCTTACGTGCAATTTAGGAGTAGAGACTGGTCATTGTGTACTCTTTTTAATTCATGAAATGACAGTCTTGATAGAAAGATATATATTTTTAAAAGATGCAATTAAAATAAGTTTAAAATACGAACATAGAAATTTCACAATTCCTGGAATTGAGCAGATAGATCTATACAGAATTAAGTCATCTATAAAAAACAGAGTGAGGTCACAAGGTCTAGGGCCTGAATAATTTAGGCAAAATTTGAAGAAAATAATAAGTAATAGCACTTGAAGTTATCTTCGAGGTGAGCAACCAGATCCCACTTTTTATACGCCTGAGGGAAAGGGAGAGTAACTTACTACTTACGTTAGGTACATTAGACTTCATGAAACACATTCAATCAACAAAGGGAGAGTTTATTTAAACGTTTTACTTGGGGTGATCAGGGTGTGGCCACAGCATACAAAGAAGGCACCTGGACTAGATGTACGAATCCTGAAAGGTCCTCCTTTGTCCGGGCCAGCGTAGCACTAAATGTAGGCTGGGTGTCACTGCTGCCGTCCATCCTGGTCTTGACACTTTTGCAAAAGCCCAACCCTTACTCACATTCACTGAGGTCCCAGACAAGAGAAATAGAGCATCAAAGAAATCCCAGAACCATTAGAAATCTAGAGCTTTGTTCTGGATCCACTGTGGCTTTGGTAACATATTAATAAGAGTACTGGGCAGCCTCCTTACAGCTTTGCTGTGAACATGACTCAATGGCTTTCCCTGCTGTCTTTCTCATGGTCTGTAAGTGTCTATCACCACTATTAATAGGTTCTTTCTACTCTGTATTTATTGAAAAAAAAAAAAGAACAAAAACATTACCTCATAGCTTCTAAATAGACTTTATCATTTTTCATAACTGTGACTTTTAGGATTGTTATGGTCACCAGGCAGGGTTCTCTTTATGTATTCTCTTGTTTTTCAGCCTTAGTTCTTACTATTCCACAGTCTTTTATTTTGTAGTTTTGTTTCTGGAGACAATGTGACTGTCCCTGCTCATTTGTTGTGTTTATGTGTATCTGTCTGTGTTATAGATTCCTGGTTATCCATGAAGCTGGAAAAATGGATGGGTTAGGAGTTCTCACTCGATGGTCTCAGCTCTATCTGGGGGAGAGTGTTGGGAGGTGGGATGAGGCTCCTTTTCAAGACATGACCCTCTAAAGTGCTTATCCAGCATTCTGAAAAAAATGAAAATCAGAAATTACAAGAGCAATCATAAGACTTAAGTTCTCTAGGCATTATTGGTCTGAAAACACAATTATGTTGGAAAAAGACCAAAATATAATATTTGTTGTAAGAAGTCAATTTAACTGGATATTATACTTACTTGTTCATATACGTAGTAAAATGAAAATCCTGGGGATAAAAAGCACCATGGACATCCCACCAATATTGAAGACGTGTGATAATAGCTGGAGATAATTCACAGGATGAATTGTTTGTCTTTTCCTATTGGTGTTCTCAATCTTAGCTTAGAATATTTGCTTGAATGAATTGTTCTACATTAATTTCTAGAACTCTAAATTTAATGTCTATGAAAACCTTCTAAACCTCACTTTAAGTATTTTTGAATAGCTATTCATTAATTTTTCCTTTGCAATAAAATAAGTCGTTATTTTTTGAAGTTATTGTTATTTGAAGATTTACATCTAAATGGGAGAAGCAAACCGAGATATTGGTGCTATTTTTCTCTGAATGATTTCAAGATTTCTTTCTACAATTATTTAAAGAATATGCTAAGTCATTCTTTTTCCTTCTTTTTCTAACATCTGGTACAAAATTCCTTTATGACAGACTTCACTAGTTTTTCAGTGATCTCTCTCTCTTGGCAAAAGCAGTGTAGATATTGTCTGAGTCATATTCATGTCTATACAATACACTTAAGGTAGTATAGAAAAATGTCCATAAATGTATAGTTTATACATGTAACTTAAATATGATTCCTTACATAAGTGAAAGTGATTAAAAGTTCACAGGTTCCAGCGAAAATATTAGATTTTTCCAAAAAAAAAAAAAAAGGAAAATCTTATAATGTGTTTGAAAAAAATGGTGGTTAAATAATAATGATGTTTGTTGATTATACACAACCAAGTTTGATTCACTTAGAAATGGCTGTAACTTCAGGTACCATTTATATGCCATTGATTCCCAATCTTTATTTCCAATCAAACTCATTTTCCCAAACTCTGAACTCATAAAATCAAATGCCTACTGGATATTTACATTCGGATGTTCTAGGGAGAGCTGATAAACGTATCAACGTGTACCTGGGATTTTTCCATCCCCTTTCCCAGCCACCTTTGCGTGGGGTTCTATCTGATTGAATGATAGTGGCATCTACTTACCTATTTACGGCAAAAATTTATTAATTTCCCTTTCTTTCTTCCTCATTGACTATCTTCCCAAGATCACTATATCTTAGTTTTTCTACCTACAAAATATTTCTTAAATGAAGTTGTTCTTCTATCTATCTGTATGTCTAGTTCCCTTATTCAATATTTCACTAATTTCTTTCTCTTAAAATACCACTATTATTTTTACTTAAATACTACAAGTAGTGGCTCTAACTTCATTGTACAGTTCTTTCTCCTCTCTGATGCCAAAGTAACTAAAATATGCACCTGGCATTTCCCTGTCCTGTTTTTTTCTTTAACAGAATCTCCATCTTCTTTCATCATTATACTAGAGTCCTAAACTTTTTTTCATTTCCTGACTACACCACAGCCTGACTCTGCTCTAGGCCCGGGAACTTAGGCCTTTTTGCCTGAGAAACATTTTTTAGTTTCTTTATCTGGCAAATTCTTACCAATGCTTTGGCCTTCTGCTTCAAAGTTGAGTCTTTTGGGTAGAATTCTTCAGTTTCACAAGGTTAAATATTTCACCTGTGAGCTTCTAGAGTACTCTGGGTGTCTTCTATCCTAAGATTCTGAATTAAGCCTCAATTTATGTCTGCCTTATAAGTTATAAACTTTGTGAGGATGGAAACTATGTCTGCCTTCTTCATACCCATAACCTTAACATATACAAGAATTTCTGGACCTACTTGGTAACAATAAATCCTTGTTAGATGAACGAATGGTTGAAAATGTTCTGATTTAACCTCTTAAATTTCATGGGAGTAAGTTGACCTTATCTCATGCTTAATTGGTGTGGAGAAGTCTCCTTTTTTCATAACCCTGATGATTCTTTCCATGTAGACAGTGTTCCTTTCACATAACAATTATGGCCTATCTTCCCATGATCACATGCTTTTTCTTCTGAGGAGAGTGGGTTATGTGACTGATAATAGTTGTGAAGAATCAGTTGCTAAGTCATTTCCTTTTGTCTTTCTCATTGGGTCCAAACCATTTACAGAGAGAACACATTCTGCTCAGCTTCTCTGTGTCAAGGCTTATAAATGCAGGACCCGTATCAGGAAGTCTGCCGTAGCTCAGTGTGGCCCGTGCCCAGGTTGGTGTCTGTTAAAATCTAGATTCACAAAAGATTGTGACAGGTTTCCTAATTGCTACTTTTGCTAGAAGTCTCATTCTCCCTTATCATACTGTTCAGTATTAAAGGCAATATTTATATGGTCTCCCATTTGCTTTTTTGTATCTTATTTTTTAACTGGTTCAGAAGAAAGGAAATAGGATAGTATTTATTAGCCACACTGAATCCCCACATTGTCACAGTGGCATTGCTGTTTTCTACATGATTTCCACCATGGATTCATTTAGGCAACAAGTAGTAAGTGTCTGCTAGATGCCAGGTAACCCCAAGCAATGGAAATTCTTCCACTAGAGCTTTATGAACTAAAAATAGATATTAAATAGCTCATGAGTCTATTCTCATTAGAATGGAAACTTCATGTGAAAGTTGGATTGGCCAGTAGTCAGGATTCATACTATTCCAAATAAATTTCAAAGTGTGCACGGCTGAGTTTGAAAATACTCTGTATTATTCCTTTTAGGGGACTAATTTGTGTGTCCTTTCCTTTTCTGTTACTCTTCTTAATTCTTCTAGATAAGTGGAATAAACTGTTCCTTAGGCTTCGGCATGTTTCTAACATTGTACCTCTGCCTTCAATTAATTTAATTTGTACTTAAAGAATATCTACAACTACATTTAAGCAAAACAGTTTCCATGGAAACATCATAGACTTTCTAAATCCAGGCTATGATGTAATCAACTAAAATGACTATCATACCCAAATTCTTATTTATTTCATCTGCAGCATTTTAATTTCAATCTATTGTACCACACACAAATTTTCCACATCTGAATTTAACTTGGAGGCATAGGAAATATTCTCACTGCTTCTATTTTAGAACTTTGTGTTTGATTTCACAGTATTATGGAATTCACATTTCTGCTAGAGTTAAGCTATCGACAGAATGGGCTGGATTATGTAGAGTATAACTATGATGTTGACCTAGTTTTTATAAAATTATGGAAATTTTCTTCCCATGCTGACAGCATGTGGAAAATCATTGTAGACAAAATATTACAGAAAAGTGAATCTCACACACCAAATTGATTGTCACTCTTTGACCTATTAACATATTACATTATGAGATAGTTGAGGACCTTGCCCTTGATTTTATAAAGTATATAATCTAATAAGATAATTGTTTCATATGTACATACACAAACGCTTGATTTGATTACTTTTCCTTTAAGTGGTAGTTGTGAATAACTATTCTGTATGGCTGTGTATGGTTGATGTTATCTCTAAAATACTCTAATGGTAGAAAACGTCAAGATATTTGCTGTGTTCAGATCAGATTATTATTTTAGTAAATCTGGCCTTTTGAGCCTGTAAACCTTGGTCAGGGAATTTCATACATGGTTGTTCTTACTTGTAAATTTTTCTGTTTTTTTTTTCTCACCTTTTTCCTTTGTTCCTTACTTAATGGCGTCAGTAAGAAACATAGAAATGCAGAATAGAAAACCAAGGGCATTTATGTGTGGAATGTTTGTGGGACAAGTCTAGTTTTATCTTAGAGAACATAAAAAAAGAGAAAGGAATTAAAATCATTGTGTATGTTAATATTATCCAAGATGTCCCATATATTGCTTGAAGGCCCTCGAAGAGTTCAAAATGGTCAGAGAATTTATACAGCTATACTTCAAAGGAAGTGCTTTGTAATAATTTTGCAAAATATACTTGGTTGTTTTGCTTCTCTCTCCATATTTATAGAAGGTCGTTCATTTTACAGACCATCGTATATACGAGGTGGACACAAAGTTCGTGTGCAATTAAAAATAGTTTAACATAGTAAATTGCACATGAACTTTATGGACACCCTATTTATAAAATAATATTTTTATATCTGTGAATATCTCTATTACAAGTCTCAAAATTTCCTAAGGAAAAAAAGTTTCAGGAAACCAGTTGTCAACATTGGCAACACTTTCAGAGAGATAAAATGGACAGAAAGGCACTGGGTTTGAGAAATTTGGAGATTATTGGTGACATTTGCTAGAATAGATTCAAGGGGTGATGGTTATGTTTCCTTAGTGCTCAGTCAGGTATAATACACCATCCTCTGTGCATAAAGGGTTTACTGTAAAATTAAAGGTTTACAGAACTCGTTGGAAGACTGAAGGAATAGAGCTTGGGAAAGTTGCCACTGAGGATAAAGGGAGCTGTTGAACAAAATCCAGAGAAATCGGCCCCAAAGATCTCAATCTGAAGAACTAAAGTGAATCTTTTTCAAAAGCTTGCCAGAAGCTGTTATGCGTCTCAATAATCTGTGGGAAGCTCACAGCAACTGTGTCAGTCGGTGGGAGCAGAAGACGTGTGAAGAGCTTCTCTGAAAGCCATGGTGACTCTCATCTCTCTCATGTGCACTGTTCTTAGAAAATGTGGATTCTCCTTCCTTTTGCCTGATTCTCACCTGAATATCTCATGTGGACAAATTATTACCCAGAACCAAACTAGAAAGGGGCTGTGGGGGGCAAATTTCACAGGCTTAGATAGGAGCGGTAGTGGTGCTGAGTTGCCAACAAGCAGTCTAGGACCACACTCTGAGTGACACTGGTTATCAGGGCTTAAGATGTGGGCCAGAAAATAGATGTTTTGTTTTTTAATTGATTGAGAAATGATGAGGCATAATAGGGTGTCTTAGAGGCAGACGAATGATTTAGAATTTTTTTTCTTTTAAAAGTAGTAATACCGGGATAGATTTTTATGCAGAAGGGAAGACGCTAATAGAGAAAGACAGATTGTCGTACAAAATGAGATGATTGTTAATGAGGCAAGGTCTCTGAAGGAGATGGGAGAGGTGGAGAGTGAAGCATGAGTGGAGAGTTTAGATTTGAATATGAGGGAGGACAAGGTTTTCTATGAAACTGAAAATGAGACAGCATCGTGCAAAAAATAGATTAATTTATTGGGTTCAGAGTGATGAATTGAGGGAATGTATGGGTGATGACCTCTATTTTCTCTGTGGAGTAGGAAGTAATGATGCCTGCTGAGAGGGGGTCTGGCAGGGGTTAATTTTGAGGAGCGTGGATCTGTTTGGAGTAATGCAGGAGAAAATGGGAACAAGAGTTATACATGAACAAGTGTAAGATTGCTGAGTTCACTGAGAGGAGGCCAGAGCCTGTCCATGTGCAGTGGCGCCCATCGGCATAGCTGCTGGGTTTCCCCACCTGAATTTCCCCTCTTTGATGAATTTATGGCTCACTGGGTTTCCTCCCTCCTGTGATAGTAATGAATGCCCTGTGCTTATCTTCTCCCTGGGCATTCACCTGGGCCCTTAAACCTTGCGTATTTGTGCCCAGGTTTTAATGGGCATTCAGTAGAATGAATGCTGAATGGAACTGAACCAAGCTGGCGATGGCAAGAGAGACTTGATCCAGGTTTAGTAGATTGTGGAGTCCATGATGTAAAAACAGAGAACTAGGGAGTTGGTGGGGAGTATCTGGGACTGTGCCCCTGAGGTAATTGAATCAGGAGTCTAGAGTGGGTAGAAAAGAAAGCAAGGCTGGGGGTAGGGCTAATAAAAGGGCTAAAACTGAAGGGGAGGAGAGAATAAATCTTGAGAGATTAAAGAACAGACTTAGTGGGGAATGAAAAAAAGTAGAACTAAACAAAAAATAGAAATTGTAGTCCAAGAGTGAATTATTGGATATATTTTCAGAGATATTTAGTATTTATAAATGGCCAAGAAAATAAAAGATTCCAATTTTATCCATGGAACGAGTGAAGGGCATTCAGAACATCAAAGAACTAAAGAATAGGGTACTCTTGGGTGACTCCATACAGTTGTACGCTACATCACTGCAGTCCACTTTATAATCCATATTTATTGGGCCTCCTGGGGATGCATTGCACAACCATCATGGTTCTTCATGGTGATCCCAGACTGGGTGTTACTCATGTGGACCTTGTCTTCACACGCTACCTTGTTAGGTCTTTGTATATGATTCTTACAGTTACATAAGTGGGAACACACATTACTGGAGGTTTTCTGGAGAGAACAGAAAGAAATGCAATCCAAGTCAAACAGGTTTATAGATTTTGGAAGTGGTACCCTGAGATACGGGGAGGCTTTTTTTTTTTTTTTTTTTTTGCAGTTTTTGGCCAGGGCTGGGTTTGAACCTGCCATCTCTGGCATATGGGGCCAGAGCCCTACTTCTTTGAGCCACAGCCACCACCCTATAAGAGGAGGCTTTTTATGGACAGAAAGGAATAAGTTGGTGTGGAGAACCTTCTCATGCTGGAAGGCTGCATTCATTTAGCTGTCATCAAAGAAGGCTGAGTTCAAGAAAGTTCAATTAGATATACATAAAAATGTATACTATTTTATAAAAATCTATGTACTTAATAATTTCAAAAATGAAAACAGTTGCTTAATTTTAGAGTTACCTAACATTTGAATGAGTTTGTTGTGCCTTCTTTTTGTTGGAAAGCATTTAAATGTTTGGTTACAGCATGGAGGGCCATAGATTCAGGTGGTCTGTGAGATGGGTATTAGTCATTTGTGACCTTAAGGGCATCTTGACTGGGGTTAGGTAGGAGAATGTAGATTCCCAGCCATAAGTGACTGCAAAGCAGGAAAGCATTTTTCAGGCATGTTGCCAAAGGCATGGGCATTCTGCTGCATTTGTCCGTATTTCACCTGGATCTTTTCTTAGCATCAACTGGTGACTTTAAAATGTCATCTAGTGAGAGCTCAATTTTACCTGTAGTCCTTTAGGTGCCTGGTGATATCAAGGAGGTGAGGCAGAAACGCTAATTTGAGTGTGATGTCAGATTCTTAAAGTCAGTGAACTTTCATTCCATTCTCCAATTAATAGGTTTCTAACAGCTGCATACTCTTCAAATGATGCCCTTTCATCATTCTGCTCATTAATGACCTTTGCTAACTGGGGGGAAATGTTCATCCACAATATCCCCTGCACAAGAAATGTTTTGAAAAAATATATTATTTTTCCTCAAAACACTTGGATGGTCACTTGGATGGTTTTGCCACATATACAGAATTAATTTTACCTTGCAAAGAAACGTTCAAGACCTTTGGATTTATCAGATGGAAACACTGCATTCATATAGACATCTTCTTTTAAAATTCACACTTCGGATTCTATTCTCCATAAACTTTAATTATCTGCTCTTGCAGGCATAATATTTTGGCTAATACCTGTCCCTGCAGTTGCCAACACACTTTAGAATGATACGGCAAGTCTGCACCAAATACCTCGTCATTCAACTATAACATGTTACGAAACTGAGAACACAGGGTTGCATTTACACAGATATAGTTAACAATAATTATAAAATGTCGCTTAAAATAGTAGCTTTAGTGCAGAGATTTTGCTGATGTGAGATACAAAGAAAAGAAACAAGAGCATCTGGATCTGTTAATAATTTTTATCTGTGCAATAAAGCTTTCATGTTTTCCTGTCATGAATGGTACACCCTCTGTACATATGCTCACTAAATTTACCAAATTTTGTTCAAACGCATGACATTTAACTTGAAAGTTGTTGAAGCTATCTATTCCCCATGTTGTGTTCACCATAGCGCCCAAAGTGAGTAACTCTTCAAAGCAAAGAAAATCGGTTCTGACCTGAATGAAGTATGAAAAGTTCACCAAGTCACTGGTATCAGCTGATTCATCCAAAGTGATTGAATAATCTATATTTTCCTTTTGAGGTATTACATAAAGCTATTTTGGAAAGTTAAAAGCTAATTCATGATGCTTATAAGTTATGGTTCTCCTGGAAAGGGGCAGTTGTTTGTACTTTGGAATGTCATTGGGGTTTAAGTTTCTTACAACTTTGACAATGCATTCTTCCGCCATTTCCACATCACAGTGTGACTTCCCTTTCTTCCCTGGTATATAAGCTACTTTATAAATTGCGTCAGTGGCATTATTTCCGGATCTTATTGCTGCTTGAGCGAATTCTTTGTTTTTGCTTTTCATCTTTTAATTTCTGCAACACAACCTTTCACATAACTTCCTCCAATTTAAATTATCTGTGGTCCTTATGTTGTTATGATGCTTATGAGCATTGACTTTCTTTAAGGTTGATGTTGAAGTATCACAAACGGAGTAAATCATCTTACCTTTAGCAGAAACAAGGTAACGTTGTAATTCCCAGTCCTCATTAAAAAAAAAAAAAATGCTTTCTTTAGTGTTCTCTCTGTCTTCTTTGACACGATGGGCTGTTGAACAGACAGAATTTAAAAAATACTTTTGAGTTGTGCAACTATTTACAGATTCTTCTTCAAGGAACACAACTGATTACAGACTGGCAGACTTGACCCCCATAAACTCTTGCCAACCAGCCTCTCTCAGTAGTGGCATCAGTCAGGTGTGAGAAGTTAGAACTAAATCACGAGGGTAGCAGCCATCTATCTAGTACTTATGGATTACTAATGTTCCAGTTGTATCAGTTAATCTGGGAAGATTATTTCATTGCAACTTCCTTTATTCTTTGGTATTTTAAATACATTCATTTCAAACATAAAAACATATAAGATGAACAAAAATGTATTTAATAAAAATAAAAAGATTTGTTCTGTAAAATTTGGATTTAGTCAAAAGACTGCAGTGAGGAACCTCGAACGCCACTTGTTGTCTGTCCCTGGGATTAATGCTTTACACATAGAGAGGCCAGCAGGAACAGAGGCCTACAAACCAAAGTTCCTTTGATTGTGTACATAATACATTTTATGCTTTTCAGGGATGTTTAGAAGATAGACTTTACCATGATATATGTCTGTCTCATGATGGTAGCTATGACATTATGATGAAAGTAGAAATCCTGAGTCCATTGGCCCTTAGAGGATATATTCAAGGAAAGGGAAACAATGTCAGACCCGGAAGAGAAGGTCAGAGTAGAAATTTCTACTTTTAATGGATGAGCAGAAGATGCAAATCAGAGCCAGAAATTCTCTGCTGCTTTTCTAAGAAACAAAGCTGGTTGGATTAAAAAAAGAAAAGGATTCGTTTTCTTTGTTACTGGAGATAATCATTAGTCTTTTCCTAAGCATTTTAGCCTCATAATTATGAAAAAAGGAAGAGAACAAAATGGATAGATTGGGCCAAGTGTTTTCTTAATTTGTTCTATGAAATTATTCTGATATATTCATCATGTTTACTTTAGAGAAATAACTGTTTCTGCAAACTGTTGTTTTATATTATACAGTCTTGCTCATTAAAATTATAGCATATAATAAAATTAGTGTCATTATTTTGCTTTATAGGAAGACTTTGCTCCAAGGACTCTTGAAGAATTTGTAAAAATATTGTAATCCTCATAACATCGTTGAGTAAGAGGTAAATATTATTTTATTTTCTCTCTGGGTGCCCATCACCCAGATAGTGTAGTACTGTTAGGTGTGAATTTACCCCTCTCCTTCTCACTCCTCCTATACGCTTGATTTCTGATGAGTATTATTTCTATCTGTGCATGTAAGCATTGCTCAATTAGCTCCAATTTAGTAGCAAGTACATATGGTGTTTGTTTTTCCATTCTTGTGATACTTCACTTAGAAGAATGGTCTCTAGTTCCATCCAGATTAACTCAGGAGGCATTAGTTTACTATTTTTTGTGTGGCTGAGTAGATATATACTATATCTTATTAATTCATGTATTGATAGGCACTTGGGTTATTTCCACATCTTTGTGACTGTGATTTGTGCTGCTATAAACATTTGAGTGCAAGTATCTATTTTGTAAAATATCTTTTTTTTTTTCCTTTGGGTAAATACCTAGTAGTGGAATTCCTCCATCAAATGGTAGGTCTACTTTTAGTTCTTTGAGTTATCCCCATACTACTTTCCATAGAGGTTGTACTAATTTGTAGTCTTACTAATGGAGTAATAGTGTTCCTTTCTCTCTGTATCCATGACCGCATCTGTTGTTTTGAGACTTTTTGATAAAATCCATGCTCACTGGAGTTAGGTGATATTGTGGTTTTGATTGGCATTTCCCTGATCGTTAAAGATGTTGAGCATTTTAAAATATGTTTATTGACCATTATTTTATTTTCTTCTGAAATGTTTCTGTTAATGTCTTTTGCCTACTTTTTTTTTTTATTATATCATAGCTGCATACATTAATGCAATCATGGGGTACAATGTGCTGGTTTTATATGCAATTTGAAATGTTTTCATCAAACTGGTTAACATAGCCTTCATGGCATTTTCTTAGTTATTGTATTAAGACACTTATATTCTACCCCTAGTAAATTTCACATGTACCCTTGTAGGATGCACCATGGGTGTGGTCCCACCAATTACTCTCCTTCCACACATCCTCCCCTTCCCCTCTCTCTCCTTTCCTCTTCTTCTTGGGCTATAATTGGGTTATAGCTTAAGAAAGCTATAAGTTGGTTTCATAGTAAGACTGAGTATACTGGATACTCTTTCTTCTATTCTTGAGATACTTTGCTAAGAAGAATATGTTTCAGCTCCATCCATGTAAACATGTAAGAGGTAACCTCTCCATCTTTCTGCCTATTTTTTAATGAGATTGTTTTATTTTTTTCTTGCTGATTTGCTTGAGTTCTTGGTAAATTCTGGTTATCAGCTCTTTATCAATTATATAGCATTCAAATATTTTCTCCCATTCTCTGGGCTATTTATTCTGTTGATTGTTTCCTTGCGTGAGCATAACATTTTTAATTAGGTCCCATTTATTAATTTTTATACTGCTGTGATTGCCTTTAGGGTCTTCTTTATAGGTTGGTTGCCTATGCTGATGTCTATAAGAGTTTTTACAATATTTCTTCTGGAATTCTTACAACTTCATACCTTAAGACTTTAAGACAGACTTTAAGTCTGTTATTCATCATGAATTAATTTTTGTCAATGGCGAGAGGTAGGGATTCTGTTTCAGTCTTCTACTTGTGCCTCTCTAGTTTTCCCAGCACCATTTATAGGATAGCCAACTCTTTCCCCAGTGTATGCTATTTTCTGCTTTGTTAAAGATCAGTTGGCAATGGAAGGATGGTTTATATCTGGGTTTTCTGTTCTGATCCATTGCTCTATGTCTATGTTCTCATGCCAGTTATGTGCTGTTTTGGTAACTATAGCTTTGAAGTATAACTTGAAGTGTTGTAAATTAATGTTTCTCAATTTTTTTTTTTTACTTAAGAATTCTTTGGCTATGGGGTCTTTTCTGATTCCATACAAACATATTTTTGTCTAGATCTGTGAAAAATGATGTTGGTATTTTAATGAAGATTGCATTGAATCTGTAGATCACTTTAGGTAGCATAGACATTTTAACAATTTTGATTCTGTGGATCTAGGACCATGATATGTTTCTCCATTTGTTTACATCTTATGTGATTTCCCATGTTTTGTAGTTCTTCCTTTAGAGGTTCTTTGCCTCCTTTGTTAAGTAAGTTCTAGGTATTTTATTTTCTTTATTGCTACTGTGAAAGGCATTGAGTCTTTGATTTTATTCTCAGCTTGACTATTGTCCATGTATAGGAATGCTTCTGATTTGTGTATGTTGATTTTTATAACCTGAGACTTTGCTATGTTTATCAATTCCAGGAATCTCTTGTTAGAATCCTTGGGATTTTCTAGATATAAAATCACATCATCAGCAAAGAGCAATAGTTTTACCTCTTCTTTCCCCATTTGGATATCCTTGATTTTCTTCTCGTGCCTGATTGCTCTGGTGAGGATTTTCAGCACTATGTTTAATAGAAGTGGTGACAGTGGGCAAACTTGTCTGGTTCCAGTTCTAAGCTGGAATCTTAGATCTAATTTTTTCACTGTTCACTGTGATATTGGGCTGTGGGTTTGTCATACATGGCTTTTATAATTTTGAGGTATATTTCATTTATGCCTATTTCAGTAAGAGTTCTTAATCTAGAAAGGTGATGAATATTGCCAAATGCTTTCTTTGCATATATTCAGAGGATCATATGCTCTTTGTTTTTGCTTCTATTTATGTGGTGAATCATGTTTATATATTTGTATATGTTGAACCATCCTTGTGTCTCTGGGATGAAGCTCACCTGGTTGCAGTGGGTTTTTATTGTTTGATGTGTAGCTGAATACATATTTTTTCAAGAAGTTTTGCATCTTTATTCATAAAGAATATTTGTCTATAGTTTTCTTTTTTGTTATATCCTTAAATCCTATTGTGAGTAATTCTCAGAAGCAGCGAACCAGTCACCTACATAAAAGTAATTTTAGAAGAAAAGGAATAGGGATGGCAGAAGAAAAGAAAATGTTCCTTAAATTTCTGCCATTGTATTAGCTATAATTGGCTGCTATAAGAAGTAAACCACAATAGGTCAGTGAATGAGAATAACTGAAATTTAGTTTTAGCTTTTCTAAAATCCTACTGATGATGAGGGGTGAAGGATGATGTGAGACTGAAGTGGGTAATTATATAGGTACAGAAATTTTTATTATTTTCAACATATGTCTTCCAAGATTGATGTAGATATTGTCATACAGACTACTGATGGTAGACTTGAGGGAGAAATTTTGGAGGAGATTGTTATTGGTCATTCACTTTCTATAGGCCAGAGTATAGTCATATGACCACACCCAGCTGCAAAGAAGACCAAGAAATGTAACTGGGTATCAGGAAAAAAGGGAACTTTGTTTGATGAACAAATGGTCAGTTTCTGTCATAATCACCACTCAGTAGCTTACAAAACATGCATATTTTCTGATATGAGAGTATAAAACATGGCTTAGGTTTCTTTAGCAGCTATTTGACATCTTTATATAGGCTGAAGTACAACAAAATATTCCAGGAAATAGATTTTCACAATAATACTCCTCTAGTCATCAATAATATACTTCCTGTAGCAAAAATTCCTGGTATGATATAACTACTTGTGCCATGCATATGTGAGTATATGTTACAACTTTAGATGGATCCACAGTGGTGAATAAAGAGAAGAAAGAAAGCATTTACTCTCATCCATCACACCACACCCATCCCAACAATATATAAACATCCTGAGCACAGTAATAATCCTGATTCAGATATAGTGAAAAAGGAGAAGGCAACTTAGATTTAATTGGCTTCCTAAGATGGGAATGGGCTTGGACTTGAACAAGGAAAGTAAAACCAAAGACTAATTTGATCATGAGGAACAAGAAACTTCTGAAGAATGATCTTTATGTCATAGGAATGATCTTTAAGAAAGAAGTGTAGCATCTGGAAGAATAGCCATATTAAACCAACAGAATAATTTATAGTTTTGGTCACATGGGGAACTGTTGTCCCAGACTTCCCTTCTGCCACCCCCACCACTAAGAAGCATGGGAAAAAGAGATATATACTACAAACTATGGTTTTAAAAATACATAATTGAGACCAAAGAAATAAAAAGAAGTCCCAGATGTTTGGGACAAAGATAAGCAGAACAGTAAACTCATTACTCATCAGGTATTTCTAGATTGGACTTAGAAAATAAAGTGCACGTATATAAGATCTAAAATTTGATAAGTAGGTTTTTTTAATGTTCATGTAGGAACAGAAGTTATTGCCTTAGGTATGCATGACCAAAAAGGGAAGACTGAGATACTGCAGGAAGCCTGGAGGCTGAAATGGCTGTTTCTCTATGAAAAGAGAACTTAAAAAATATTTAATCTGGGGCAGTGCCTGTGACTCAGAGGAGTAAGGCACCGGCTCCATATGCTGGAGGTGGTGGGTTCAAACCCAGCCCTGGCCAAAAACTACATAATATATACATATATATTAATCTGCCAGTTCAAATAAGTGACAAATATTTTTCTCTATCCATATCTTTGAGGATAAAAACATTTTTTTTTTTCCACAAGAAGATTGGGTCACATGTAGTAAAGATCTCAAATTTAAAAATGAACAAAAACACTGGTCCTAGGCTGGATTCTCACAGGACACCCTAGGGCATGAGGAAGTAGTCTCTGTTGAAAATGTATTCTGAAACATAAACTATACACCACAGAAAAAATGATTTACTCTAAGATGAGCTACCAGATCCCCCCATAGATCACCAGATAACAGAGTAATTAGAAAGAATCTAAAAAATAAGTATTTATAAAATGAGGAAAAGTAAATAGATTAAAGGATAGAAAATATCCTTTAAGGAACCAAAGATTTAAACAAAGAAAAATCTAAAGATACATGTATACCAACAAACACAGGATCAATAGACATGGAATAAAGAATGAAAAATAAAATCAAGTTTCTGATAAGAGTTCCAAGAAGAAGAGACGAAGAAAAAGAAGATAGAAGTAAAAAGACAAAGGCTTCACAACATCCAGTAAGACATAAATCCTCAGACAGAAAAGAGGAAGTCCAGTCTCCAAGCTTATTAAAACACCTATGTCCCCACAAGCACAATCTAGCGAAACCATAATTATGTAAAGACACCTGAGACAACGCGAAGATCTTCAAAACCGTCAGACAGCAAAGACAGTGTAGTCAACATTCTCTCAGCAGTGGTTGCAAATAAGTCTATCAAGCATCAGGAAGAACAAAAGACATGCAGGTAAGAAGGAAAAGCAGAGGATTTTCCAAAACTGCATCTTAGCGTATCAATGAGGTGGGATAATTTTGAAAAGTATCATTTACTCAGCTCATTACCAATTTTTTATGGAGAGGGGATTTTTTCCCCTTTCCAATATGCTTCACTTTTGTTTGGAGACAATTAAGAAAATTGGTCACTCCAAGACAGGCGTCCTCAAACTACAGCCCGCCGGCCACATGTGGCCTGCCTAGCACATTTATCTGGCCAGCTGGGTGTTTTTGCTGCTGCTGCCTGTCCTGCTTAGCAGCCAACTCATCCCGGGGCCCATAGTCCAGCCCTCCAGAGGTCTGAGGGACAGAGAACTGGCACCCCGTTTAAAAAGTTTGAGGACCCCTGCTCCAAAATAACCCAAAATTTATTTGCATTTGGGTGGGTGCATTTGGGAATTCACATATATGTTTTACTATGAAGTTTTCACTACTTTTCAATGCGTTGGGTGAATCTTTCAGAGCAGATGCTTGTTAAATTTATCTATGTGATTTTGATGACCTGTGTGTGTGCTTATGCATTTAGACTGAATCTCATGTTATTTCAGTTAAAGTTCTGTGATGACATAAAGAACAAAATAATCCAGTGCAAGTGAAAATCATGATCAATAATTCTGTGAAACAAAACCATAGATACCAAAGAGCAACCTGTTATTTCTTACTGGCAAGAATGCTAATTATATCATTATTCTTATCTAGTGATAGGAAGCATTCGGTGTATCTGAAGTATCTCTCAACAACACACTTCATACATATTATAATGCATACAGTTTCTGCTATACCACTTCATTTTAGAATAACTGATATTCTAGTGTACTAATTTTGGTTGATCAAGATCTATAACAAGTTTTAATTTCTATTTTATAATCCTAAGCACTTGTGATCATCCTCAGACTTACATTAGTTTTTAATTGTAGATTTTCAGATTCTGTATTAATTGACCCCCTCTGTATTTTCTTTTGATAATTACCTGCTTCTTCTTTCTCATGTGTTGAGTATAGGTATATACTCAAAAAAAAAAATAAAGCCCACTTAAAAGAAAACAAACAAAGAAAAACAAATGCAGAGTAATTTTATATACTAAACTTCTGCATGTTCTTCCTGTAGCCTGAATTCTTGATCTTGAACACCAGGTTCCACATTCATTTCTTATATAAAGCCTTTAAGACTAGCTCTGATTAGCTTCGCTCATTCACATGCAAATTATATACTTTATTTCTTTGTTTCTTGAGAAAGTATCAATTAATAAATGGTGAGTATGTTTATACAAATGTATAATAAATAGAAGATAGTCCAACACATTGGTTTATATAGAATAGGGAATAGCCATTAAAATTAATGATTGGCCGGGTGTGGTGGCTCATGCCTGTAGTCCCAGCGCTGTGGGAGGCCAAGGCGAGTGGATCACCTGTGCTTAGAGGTTTGAGACCAGCCAAGACCTCCCTAAGCCAAATGAGCCAGAGTGAGACCCCATCTCTACAACAACAACAGGACAACGAGACAGCCGGACCTTGTGATCCCAGCTCCATGGGGGGGCAATAAAACACTACAGGAGGAAGAAGTAATAAGAAAAAAAAATTAAAAAATTAATGATTAAGACTCTATTTTAATTTCCATTAGAAAGTAGACACTTGTTATATTAAGATTGCCTTAATAATAACTGTTTTTTAAAAGTAAAATACTGATGAGTGGAACTTTGCTACTATGCAATTCAATAATACAGGTAGCAAAACAATTCAAGACAAAATCGTTCACAAGTGGTAGTGATGTCAATAAACCAAGAAAACCTTAGAAAGCTAATAAGTTGATATAGAAATATTAAATTAGTAAATATATTTTATAATAGTTTCCCCAAATTTATTAGTGTATACACATATTTTAGCAGAATGTTATGGTACATAAGCACTTTGGGGAGAATAGAGAGAACTCATCAGAAGGATAGTGGAGGGGGCTCATGCCATTGTCATCAACAGGTACATGGTGTTCAATGGCCATTCATCTTCCACTCATCTAATCCACAAAAAGTTCTTCTGTTGGCTTTATATTGTGCAAATTCCTTTTCTCAATTTAACATTGAATAATAAGGCTTTAAAATAATAGAAAATGAAAAGAGCCTAATTAAAATATTAGCTTTTTCAATATTTTGCAAATTTTTCACCTTGTAGGGAACATTCTTTCCCAAAATACATTTTTCAGATTTCCCATTGAAGTTGACATTAGGAGAATGAACCTCTTCAATCAGCTTTTCAAATTTTAGGAACATAATATCTCTTTTAGGAAGTTTCAGAGCAATTTCTTCTATCGATTGGAAAAAGAGGAAGACAAAGCAGTGCTGTCTATTATTCCTCCATTTATTTGTTTCCTGAACCTGGAGATTTATAGTTCAACACTATTTCAATCAACTTTTCAAGGATTCCACCTAAAAATGAAGCTTTTTTTAATTAAAAAAAATCCCAAATTAAGTTAGTGCAATTTAATTCAATTAGTATTTATTTGGTTTCCGATTTGTGCATGATATTTAAGCTCTGCACACATGAATAAGACATTTGCTGACCATGAAGAATTTAGTCTCACTGGAGCTATTCTCTTTGTATGTGTTTGTATGCTAAATATTATTATAATTGTTACTGGTTTTACTATCTTCAAATTCTGCAAGTATGCTTGTGCAAAAACTCACTAACTTCTCTGTGTTGTGGTAGTGAAAGAGTTTTTAAAAGCCCACAGCTTTTGTGGGTAATAACACCCTTCTAACACAGATACTATCAAGAATCTTTTCCTGAATTTTTCAAAGATCTTTACATGATGTTTACTTCCTGTGGCGATCATCAATTTTCTGCACTGTGTTCTACCAGCCATTTAGGTTAAACACTACTCATTTTCTGTTTCACTGTGGTTTAACTATTTATGTTTTCATATTGCAATTTTATTATCTAAGGAATTTTGAAAATTTTTACAATACCTAAGATATGTTTCAATAAGTAGATTTTAATATATTTTGTTTTTCTGTAATTTCCCTATCCCCATGCTTGGGGCTACCCTTCCTCAAGGCAAACATTCTTACACACTTGCCCCACCCTTAAATCCCAACTGTATGAAAGGCAAAAAACAAACAAACAAACAAATTCCAAAAAAACACAGAAAGTAAGAGGAGGAGAGGCAAGGAACAGAGGGAGAGTGGTTCCTATACTACAGAGGAAATTAAATGCCATCAGATAAAATTGAACACATATTTGCATAAAAGAAAAACATATAGTATGACTTTTAAAAAATTTTGAGAAATTCAGACATCTGATTTGATCATGAGGGATTAAGCTGGTACAGAATTAATCTTATGCTGTAAATAATTAAAAAACTGGAAAAAATATACGAAAGAAATATTTCAGGAAGAACAGGACTGACAAAAGGGACACAAATGAAGTAAAGTCTATCACTGCCTGTTATTTTATAAATTGAATTAATGTTCTATTACAAGAAAGAAGAACCCAAACAGGGTCTAGTAATTTCCTAAGTTGTGACTAGAGAGAGTGGACATTAGGCAGACTGAATTACCATAATTTTTAGGACAGAAAATTTGATATTATAAAACTTCTTAGAAAAAGAACTTAAAAGGAGTATAACTACCTGCCATAAAAATTCAATGGTCTTTAAAAAAATAAAGCAAAATTCAGTCTTCAAAGATGGATAATTCATGATTTTCAGTAGTCAATAAAATTTACTAGACATACAAGCAGAAAATAGAAAACCATATTCAGGACAAAAAAATTAATTGTGGAGGACATGAAAATTTCCTGCTGAGATATGGAACTGCAGGGAGCATGACTGAATGACCTCCCCAGAAGCTGCCATTCCATATTCACTGTTGTTTTCTTCCGGAGGCTGTAAGCTGCTCTCAGCCAAAGCCTGAGCATGGTGAAAGCTCTAATGTGGGGCTGTTACAGAAAGATCTAAGGACTCCTCTAATGGATGACTTTGGCGGGAACACTCCCCATTGACCTTGTTAGTTCTATCTTCCTTGCATATCTCCTTCTGTAGGTGTTGTATCTGCATTATGGTATAAAGGCTCTTCCTACTTTATATAATGCTCCCTCCACCATTAACTCTCTTGCATACCTGAATCCCATTGTGGAATTTGCTTCTCGGTTGACACAAACTAACATAAGTAGTAATAAGAACTGTTCAAATAAACAGGTGGTAAGATAGGCATTTGAACCTGGTGTAGTTGCTGAATGATAGCAAAGTGAAATCTATCCTGAATAGAAGGTGAGATAGTTCTTGGCACAAGATACTGGCATGCTTAATAAATTTTCACTATTATTGAACTAAGAAAATGTAAGTGTGGAAGGAAATTCTTCTGTAGTTTTACTGTGTCATTTGAAAGATGTAAAAAAATATTCCTACAAATATGGTGGAGTTGGTTGGTCACTGCTGAGTTGTATTTAAACTATATAGAGGGATAATGAGAAACTGAGAATTGCTAATAGGCAGCTATATGGTAAGTTTGAACACAGGAAGCCTCATTTGCAGCTTTCAAAGAGATGGATGGTTCTTTTGCTGAGGTGGATGATCATGTATAGTTGAGTTGTAGTAAAAGATCTGATACTTAGAGTTGCAGAGTTCCAGAGTTGTTTGCTCATCCAAAGCAGAGAATTATGCTAATATCAGGAACCAGGTTGGGTAAACTTGGGACACTGCAACATGAGATGGAGACAAGTGGTTCAATGCCCCTGAGAATATGTTGGCTGTTCACTGTTCCTCCTTTCTCAAACTCTCAGAACTTTTGGAGGTAGCCTACTCTTTTTCTATTAAGAGATAGTACTTCTGAGCTGAACAATACTGCAGAGGTCTCTTCTTCATAAGGCAGCAGGTTCCTCAATAAAGAGCTTCCCCTAGCACTTCTCTTGTGTGCCATGCCATGCTGATAGAGACTTGATCAAGAGAACTGGGATAAAAGATTCAATAAGCAAAAAGTATTTGGGGATGTTTTCTAAGTACATGGGATTTATCACTCTGTCAAAAACCCTAGGGGAAGAGCAAATTCACTGATAGAGTTGCTCTTAAGAAAAGCAATAGCCAATATGGTCTAAAGTGGGAATGCCTGAATTGCCCTGGCATGATCAAAGGGAGGAATTAAAGATGGTGAGGTAATAGGCATGCTGCTAGATTTGATATGAGACCAGAAGATCCATCAAGTGGTTAGTTTGGGAGGGTTCAGAGGAAATGTCGTTTTCTATGGCTATTAGGAGTTCACTAATAAGAGAGGCACCAGCATCCCTAAGAAGCTCAGTGTTGGTTGCCCTTGGCAGTACAAGACTGAAAATAGGAAAAGAAGTTACAGACCTGGGTTTGTTAATATCCATGGGGATGCTGGGGCCTTGAAGTAATGGAGGCCCCCAGGTAGCAGCACTTAATCACCAGAAACTAGGAGGCAGCAATTACCTTAATTACCAGCAAGATTAGAGAAGGATCTGAAGGGACTTGTTCCTCAGAAAATTATGGAGATATTTAATAGAACATGCTGTCTCTTGGGGCAAAATAGTTTTGCAACCAACAAACGCACTACTTAACATCTGTAACCAAAATGTTGTAAGAGTGAAGCAGTAGGTTGAGGATAGTCAGCCTGATCAGAAGTTCCTAGCCCTTTCTCAGTTTCTAAACCCAAGCAAAGAATCAGAACCCACTGGCTAGAAAGCAGGTCAAGTCCACAAGAGGAAATATCCTGAAACTTCACAGCATAGTATTCTAAAATATTTTTACATTCCTTTCCCAACGCGACCTATGGCCATTTACTTGAATGATCACACATTAGATAAAAGGAATGTATTAGTTTTCTTTTGCTGCCATAGCACACAACAATAAATTTAACAGCTTAAAAACAATACAACATGAAAATTTATTATTTCTATCTGTAAGTCAGAAGTTCAACACAGTGGGCCTTGGCTGACTATTTAGGTCTCACAAAGCCAAAATCAAGGTGTTGATAGTGGTGTATTTTTTTCTGAACTCCTTTCTGATTAATAATATGCTTCTATATCACCAAGGCTATTGGCAGAATTTTCTTTATGGTTTTTATACTAAAGTCCTATTTCTTAGTTGGCTCTCAGACAGTAGCCTCTCTCAAGCTCTTAAATGTCATGTTTATTCCTGCTGTCATCTTGTTCTCTCTCTCTTTAAACCAGCAACAGTGTGCTGAACTCTTCTTACACTTAGAATCTCTTATTCTCCTTCGCATTGATCTCTTTGACTCCACCAGAAAGTTCTTAGCTTTTAAGGGCTCATGTGATCACACTGAGCCCATCTGCATAAATTAGGCTCATCTCTCTACTTAAAAGTCCATGACCTTAACTACATCTGGAAGTTCCCATTTCACCTAATGGAATATACTCATAGGTTCTAGGGTCTGAGTATCTATAGGGGTTCATTAGGGTTGCCAATTAATAGTTGCAGCAAACCTTATATTGACTGTGGAGCAAGAGAAGTCATGGTGGGAACTTCCGAAAGTTCTTTGCTCACCTCCTGTTCTTCTACAATTCCCCAGCTAAGTGTAAATTAACACATGATATAACATCCTCCAGAGAAGGCAGAGATTAACAAAGCCATTAAAGAGAAAAGGCAGAAGGAGTGGGGGCTCCCTAACCTATCCTTGTTACTTTCCTAGTCTTGTTCCTATAGAAATTAAATGATCCTGACAAATGACTGCAAATTGTTCTTGTAACATCTCTTCTTTCACATGCAAAATTAATTAATTAATTTTTAGGTAAAGGAGATTAAATAAGTTCTTAGGTACATGGTATATGGCCATTAATGGACAAATTTATTATTTTTTATTCCAAGTTAAAAAGTAGATCTGAATTACCTTGCATAAGTATTAGGATGTACAGCAATAATCATTTACAATTTTGCTTTAGGGCTACTTTAGTATTCCCTCCTTCATTATATTACAGTCTGAAGAGACATGAACTGTTTGGACATCCCACCAGTTTTTATATTGATTCATTAAATTTATGACATCAGACTGATTAAATGAGATGAATAAGAAATAGCTAGGAATCTGGAGTCTTTGACAGGATGCATGTGCACCAAGGGCTGGGAAATAAATCTTCCATAGTTTTGAGGATCTGCTACTTCAGTGAAAAATTTTTGAATCCAGTAGTGAAGGTGCCCTGATGTCCCCTCCAAAACAGAAGACAAATTGCTATATCTTGTATCCTCTCCAGAGCTTTACCAGAAAGCAAAGCACTTGGAAGGTCTCTTTGGAATTTATAGGCATCTTAAATAGCCTAAAGATATAAATGTAAATGGTGAATATTGAAAGCAATATTATGATAATAAATTTGAAAACCAAGGTTAAATGAACAAATTCCAGGAAAGCCACAAATGATCAAAACTGACTCAAAAAGAAAAGAAAATTCCAAATAGTCTTATATTACTTAAAGAGATTTAATTTACAATTATCTTCCCACATAAAAACTTAAGGTCAGAATGGTTTTATTAGTAGATCTAACATCTGGAAAACATTTATGAAGAATTAATGCTAGTTTTCTAATCATTTTTTTAGGCAAGCATTACCCTGGCTCCAAAATAAAAAATATATTGTTCCTAGGGCTTCCACAACAAAGAAGCACAGGTGTAATGGTGTAAAGGACATGAATTTAGAATTTATTTTCTCTTAGTTATGGAGGATATGTCTAAGATGAGGCATTGACAGGGGCACAGTCCCTCCAAAATCTCTAGGGCAGTTGCCTTTTTTGACTTTTCCAGCTCATAGTAGCTCCAGGCATTCTTTAGCTTGCAGCTCTGGTACTTCAATAACTGCTTCTGTCATGACATGGCATTTTCCCTATGTGCCTGTGTCAGAGTTCTCTCCTTCTAAGGACATGAGTCATATTGGATTAGGTTTTTTCTAATGACTTCATCTTAACTTGATTATATCCTAAAATCTCCTATCTCCAAATAAAGTCAAATTCAACAGGTTCTGGGGTTGACTTCAGTATCTTTTGGGGGAGGCACAATTTAACCCACAATGACATCACTTGAAAATAAAACTGCATGTCAATAATCTCATTGTCAAGCAAAAATATTGTTGTAAATGAGTAAGAGAAGTAAATAAAATTCAAATTATATAAAAATGATAATACATTATGATCAAGTAGTATTTATACTCACAAAGCAAGTTTGTTTTAACATGTGAAAAGCAACCAAGGTCATTCATATTATCATTTGTGTAAAAGAGAAATACTGTTTGATGATCTTAAAAGATGCAGAAAAATAAGTTGACAAAATTTAACCTTCATTTATGATAAAAAGTCTCAGTAAATTAGAAATAAAAGGGAACATAAAGTGAACATCATACTTAGTGGTGAAAGACTAAATATTTTTGTATCCCATATTCTTTGAGCAAAGAGATGACATCATTCCTACCACTTCTATTCAACATTAGTCTGGAAAAGTTAGTTTTTGCAATAAGATAAGAAAAAATTAAATGCCTGCAGATTTAAAAGTAGACACAAAGCTATTTTTATATTCAGAAAACATAATTGTATCCATAGAAAATTTTAAGCAACTTAACAAAAAAAAAAAACTGTTTTGCTAAAATTAAGTGAGCTTACTAAGGTTATAGAATATAAGGTCAATATACACAATTAACTGTATTATAATATACTGACAACAAACAGAAAGAAATTTAAATTAAAAAAAATAAGACTTTACATAACTTCAAAGTGAACTACTTAGGACTAAATGTAAATAAAACATGCACCTGACTTACATATGATTATAAAACATTGCAAAGAGAGGAAATTAAAAAACTGAAAAAATAGAAATACTAATGCAGATTATAAATCTTAATAACACATCAATTCTATCCACATTTATCTCTAAAATAAATGTACTTCCAAAAAAAATTCCAAGTTTATGTAGAGTATACATAAACTGAGCTAATTCTAAAAAGTTGTATGAAGATGTCAAGAACTTAGGATAAACAGAATAATTTTGAAAAAAGAAAAACCAAATTATAATATTATGTTACCTGATGTAAAACTTATGTTAAGCTCCAGCAATCAAAGCAGTATGCTATTAACATAAAAATAGATCTACAAATCAATAAAATAGAATTCAGAGATTGAGCCACATATATAAATACCATATGTCAACTGACTTTCAACAAAGGCAGCATAGTCTTTCAGACCAATCATGTTGAAAGAACTGGTTATAATATAGAGAAAAAAAAATTAACCTTCTACTATGTAAAAAGTACCTTCTACTATATAAAAAATGAGCTAAATACCTTCTACTATGTAAAAAATGAACTAAAATAGATCATGCAGCTAAACATAAAAGGTAAAAATAAAACTTTTAGAAAAAACTCATAGGAGAAATTCTTCATATCCTTAGGGAATACAAATACTTCTTAGGTATAAGGCAGAAAGAATAAATCCTCAAGAAAAAGATAATAAATTTGATTTCATGAAAATCAAAATCTTCTGAAAAGACAAGTCACAGATAGGGAGAAAAACATTTGCAACAGCTACTACTACCAAGTGTTTGCACCAAAGTTTAATGAAGACTTATAATTCAGTAGTAATTTTAAAAATCCAGTAGTGATGGACAAACTATTTGGTTTTTTTTTTTTTTGCAATGGGTTATTTTTATTTTTTTTAATTACATGATAGCTGTATACATTAATGCAAACATGGGGTACAGTGTAGTGTTTTCATATACATTTTGACATACTTTCATCAAGCTGGTTCACATAAATTTCATGTCATTTGCATAGTCATTGTGTGTAACTATTTGGAGGATTACTTTAAAAGAGTATCTATAAATGGAAAATCCAAGAAAAACTATTCGATGCCACTAGTATTAAGGAAATACAACTTAGAAATAATTAATTATCACAATATTTCCATTAGAATAGCTGAAATGGACAAGACTGAAGATAATTTTGACAAAAAGTAGAAATTCGTCTAAAAGAACTGAAAACTTAGATCCACACAGAGACCTGCACACTAATATTCATAGCAGCTTTATTTATAGTATCCCCAAATAGGGTCAACTCCAAAGTATATTAGTAGGTTAAAGGACAATGGAGTTACAGTAGAATACAGTTTTATACTAGTGATATATTTATTATATCATACTATTTATATTATTTGACTATGAGAAAAGAATGAACTTCTGATACATTCAGTAGCATGGATGAAGCAAAAATATTAGGGTGAGTCACAGAGTCAGTCTAAAATAGTACATACTTTATAATTTCATTTTATGAAATAGAAAGACAAATATAGCATAGCCTATTGTGCCAGAAAGCAGATCAGTGCTGTAATTATCTGTAGCCAGAGTGGAAATAGAACCTGACTGCAAAGAGTCCTGGGGAAATTTTTGAGACAATAATAGTATTTTATATCATTTGTCTTGGTGGTTATTTCAGTGAATATATTTGTCAAAATTCATTACATGTACATTTAAAATGTACTCATTTTATTTTATTTAAACTCTATCTAAAGTTTTTTTTATATAAAACTCTTACAAACCTAAAATAAGAAATTCAAGTAGCAGTGTTAGACTAAAGTGGTCAGAGCTATCTTTTCTCTGTTTTCTCCTAGTAAGAGCTATCTTTTCTCTGTTTTCTCCTAGTAAGGCATAGGGCGTTTGTCCATTATGATTGGGTGTGGGTCATGACAATAGATATTACTTACTCCTATGGAGTACTAAAACATTCATCTTTTTATGTATAAAATGTGTGTGTATATACATATTTAAAGTAGAGATCTGTGTATATATACGCTTTTCAACAAACACCTGAGCAAGCTAAATTTGTCAGTGTTCATCATATTAGAAGTTAATGTCAATAAACAATGAAAGTGTCTGAAGATAATCATTGCCTGATATCAGGAGCAACAAAGAGGAGGCCAGAGGACTCTGCAGAGGAGGCTGTGGGCACCGTTGGTGGTATGATCTGGGGATTATTACACAGGCAGTGAACACATTTCTATGGACATCTACTGGCAGGATATCCCCTTTGGACATTGGTTTTAGAGCCTGCATCTCTGTCATCGTGCTCCAAGTCCCACCAGTGAGCTGATCTAGATGGCCAGCCATATTTGATGCTGTCTGGGAACTCTGCTTTCTCAGGAATCACTCTTTCCCTCATCTTTCTCCTTCTCTTTCCTTCAGAATTAAGTGGCTATAGTGGTCAAGGAAATGGCACCTCTTTCTGTGATAACAATTTTCTGTCACTTTTTATTAGTTTCCTAATGTCTGAAAGATAACTCATGTGGAAGAGTCTCTCCCAAGATCACAAAAGATATTTTCAAATACCCTCCCTGCTACCTCCTGCCAGGTCTTTTTTATAATCCCCAAATTTTACCAGCACTAATTCTTACTTACCTAGTATGCCTGGCTCCTCTCTCCATATTAAGGAAATGGAAAATGCAGAATGAAAAAAAGTTAGAACCCCCTTCAGACCTCATTCTCTCTACCCTTTGCTTTCCTTTTCTCATGGTCCTGATCAGCTCTTCATATATTCCGTTTATTTGAGGTTTCAAAATAGATCTTATCAAGAAGCCCTTCTTGTCTCTTGGTACTCTTTGTCCTTGACCTCACCTCCTCGTTCTTGTAGATCCTCTGTCAGGCACCCATGTCATCTGGTTTCCTGGGAAGCAATCTTGCTTACTCCTTGAAAGCTTCTGTTACCCATATTTACCATTATCACCTCTCATCATCTCCACGTATCTCTAAATAAGCAAATAATCAATGAGTCAAAGCAGTTTCTTCTTACTATCCTTAAAACACTAACAACTGTAGCTAAAGGCACTTAGAATTAGCCATAACCTTGTCTTAACTTTTTACTTATACTATAAGAAGGTCAAAAAAACAGTCATCATGGCTGTGTTCATTGTTCTGCAAAGGTAGCTTATTTTTCTTCTTTATGTCACTACTCTCTGAGGAACCCTTGTTTTGCTTGTGTTCCATATAGTCTTAGTCCATTTGTAGGGATATAACAAAATACCTCAGACTGGGTAATTTATAGAGAAAAGGAATTTATTTCTTATAATATAGAGGCTGGGATGTCCAAGATTAAGGTGTTGGTAGGTTTTGTGTCTGGTGATGGCTGCTCTCTCTGCTTCAAGATGGCACCTGATCCTGTGTCCTCATAGGAAGCAAGATGGAAGGGCAAAAAAGTGGATGTGGGAGAAGCCTTTTTATAAGGCATTAATCCCATTGTGATGGCAGAACTCTCATGACTTAATTGTCTCCCAAAGGCCCCAACTTCTAATATTATCACATTGGTGCTTGAGTTTCCACATATAAATTTTGGAACGACACAGCACAAACTTTCAAATCATAGCACTTATTTATTTTATTTACTGGATTTGTTTTTCTTAGATTTCCTCCTTATATTAATTCTAGTTTCATTGTCATATGGGGTCTGAAGTGATCTTTAACAAGATCATTGGCATTTAGAATTGATATTTAATTACATTTCATTCTTTTTGGTGCTGTTATGTAAGATGAGTAAAGCTTATTCCATCTAGATTAATCATAATTACAGAAGTTAGGAGGGGAAGTCCGTTCCTAAGATTAGTTAGCTAACATTTTGTATTGTTATACATAAATTTCTCACTCTTCAGTTTGTGGACGGAAATTTAGATTGCAACAGAATATCTGAGACATTCTAGGAGCTCAACAATATTTGTTGAATTGTCATTCAGCAAATGACATGTTTGATGTTTTAGCATGTTCAATGTTATCTTTACTGGGTGAGATAGGAGATGCCCTGTCTCCAGTTTGGAAGTTTTATATTAAATAGCTGTTACATGTGGAAAATTACAATAAATGCTTGAGTTTTTCTATTATGTACCCCTGGTCAAAAGAGCTAAGAAAAATCTCTTGGCCTGATTTTCTCAGAAAACAGGACCAAAACAGAGGGTAATGTGCTATTATTTTATAGGAAGGATAATTCTGGGAAGTAGAAGTGAGGATCAAAGGATATAATTCGGGGAAAGAGGCAGCGCTAAAATGGGGCTGTGGTATTGATCAGACTGCCATGCTGCAAGACAGAAATCCTATAGTTGCCTCTTTGGACCTTTTCTTGAGAGAGAAGGAAGAGATATAATTTTATATATTGATTCTCCTAAGCCATCAGTAAATTTTAGCACATGATGTGTTTCCCCATATATTAAGGATGTGCATCCAGGGCATGGGAACTGAGAGAGTCCAGTGAGGTGGGAACCCAGAGATACATGGAGGGGGCAGAAGATGAGTCAACACAGAAGTTACGCATGTGTGAATTTGGTCAGAACATGCAGGGAGCCGAAACAGAGATGCCAAGAGGGTCTGAAGAGAAAAGATAATGGTGTTGGGTAGGATGATCTTTATCTCCTCTCTAGCAGGTTTGATCTGTACATATCCTAATACCCGGTAGTCTGAGTCTCTGCATTGTGACTGTTGACTGTTGACTCTCTGATTGGAATTATTTCTCTATTGGATTATTGCTGATGAGGTTTCTGCCAATGGGTGGGGCAAGGGGATGTTCTTAGAAGGATGTAAAACCTTGTGGTTCAAACTTGCAGGAAGAAGAATGTAAGAATGTGCCTGGAAATACAGTTCTTCTCTCTGATAACTGCTTTGTTGAGAGTACCCATTAAGGAGCATTTCTGCCTTGCTCCATGGAAATCTTGCCTATGTGAAGGCCTGTATATTACACATTTGAGAGTGGCCAAGATGGGCTGGCTAAGTAGCTGTCAACATTGTAACTGACAGAAAAAGGAGACTTTGCATCAGCCCACAGTGAGCATGTGCAGAATCCTCTGAGGGGGATAACAGCACGTTAAAAATAAAACTGAGAAACAAGTCTTAGTTCATGAGTAAATATTGATCTTAATAGTCTTTAAAAATCCTCTGATTGCACTCATAGATGTTAGTCTACTTAAAATACACTTGGATACAAATTTACCTCATTTTCAGAAAAGAAAATTATATAAGAGAAAAGGTAAACAGGTAAGTTTTCTACTTACTCACTTTAATTTTATCCCAGGACTAAATCCTGTCCAAAATTTTTTCCTGGAGGGAAGGCAGCATTCCATCATGAAAGCCATGGATGTTTTTTTCCTTTTTTCCAGAGAAATGCACTTTGCATGGATGCACATACACAAATTTGTATAAAATTTCAGAATGTTGAAGTATCTTTCTCTAATAAAAACCAAACCAAACAAAAATCCACCAACCAAACAAACAGAAAACAATCTTACATGGTCTTTTATGAAATTGGTTATAAGAATCAACTTTCAAAAAACTGATTTTCCAATTAGAACTTCATGCTTATTTCCTAAAACATAGGTAAATTAACACTATGTTTAAAAACTTTTCAGGCAATTATTAAATTTTTAGTTATTTTTTATTAAAATTTGAATGTAGATTTTCTCTTTAGGAAAGCAGCACCAAATACGAGAAATTTAGGAAGGAGAGGATATAAGATGAAAGGATAATAGATCTGGGAATCTCCCAAAATAGAAAAAAAGGCCGAGGGAAGACATGACATCTTCTGAAAATACGGTTAAGGGATGTTACCAGGAGGACAGGGACCAATTCTCATTAGTGTAATAGGAAGTAATGAACTTCAGTTCCAGCAGGGAAATTTCAGTGAAATATAAGAAAAATTTTTAACCACAAGAACAATTAAGTAAAGGTATAAATTGTCAGAAATAATGAATTCACCTTTACTTATCATATTCAAAGTAGCACTTGACACCCATCCATCAGGGACAAGTTGGAAATAATAAAAATCAATTTTACCTGCATCGGGAAAAGATGAAATGATCCACAAGGGAATATTCTCACAATCTCCACCACGTACTAAAAAGAAATGACTCAGTAAAAATGAGTAGCTTTTAAAATGTGTAAGAGGAAAAACGTTAATTCCATGAATAGTTTCCTACTGTGTATAATACTCAGTTGGTCTGTATGAGGAAATAAAGAGGAATCCTAAATGCACAAGACCTTGTCTGTTGCTAGCAACGATGTACCCCCATTTTGTTTATTACATATATTTTTAAATTTTTTAATTAAATCATAGCTGTGCACATGAATGCGTTTATAGGATACACTGTGCTGGTTTTATATATAATTTGAAATACTTACAACAAACTGGTTAATATAGCCTACACCATGCTTTCTTAATTATCGTGTTGAGACATCTTTATCAAGAAAAATATGTTAAGCTGTCAACCTTTTAAAAATTATTTTATTTTGGGGCAGTGCCTGTGGCTCAAAGGAGTAGGGCACTGGCTCCATATGCCAGAGGTGGTGGGTTCAAACCTAGCCCCAGCCAAAACCTGTAAAAAAAAAAATAATAAAAAATAAATGGAACAAAATGAAGTCCAAAAATAAAAATTATTTTATTTTAATATATTGAAAGGTACAGTGGGTTTTGGTTACATAGATGAATTGTCTAGTAGTAATCTCTGGGGCGTAGTGCCCTTGTCATCTGAATGGTATACATTGAACTTGGGAAGTAGTTTTTCTTCTATCATCTCCTCCTTCTTTCCCCCGTTCTGCTTCTCCACTATCTTTCGTGCCTTTCTGTATGCCCCTGAGTCCTTATAGCTTAGCTTCCACTTATAGGTAAGAAAATGTGGTATTTTTAAATTTTTATTTCTTGGTTATGTCATTTAGGGTAGTGGCCTCCAGTTCCATCCACTTTACTGCAAAAGACATTATTTTATTCTTTTTCTGGCTAAGTTATATATATACCACATTTTCTTTCTTTTTTTTTTTTTTTTTTTGAGTCAGAGACTCAAGCTGTCCCCCTGGGTAGAGTGCCATAGCATTACGGCTCACAGCAACCTCCAACTCCTGGGCTCAAGCGAGTCTCTTGCCTCCGCCTCCCAAGTAGCTGGGACCACAGGCACTCGCCACAGTGTCCGGCTGTTTTTTTTTTTTTTGGTTGCAGCCATCATTGTTGTTTGGCGGGTCCGGGCTGGGGATTCGAACCCGCCACCTTAGGTGTACGTGGCTGGCGCCTTAGCCGCTTGAGCTATAGGCGCCGAGCCTATCTGGCCCATTCTTGAATCTTATTATCTTTCACTCTGTTGAAGTTGCCAGATTCAGCAAATAAAAATAAAGGACATACAGTTAAACTTGAATTTCAGATAAGTAATGAATAATATTTTAGTATAGACATTTTATCCCATGCAATATTAGGGATATGTTTATATTAAAAATTATAATTGCTTATCTGAAATTTAAATTAGATATCTTGTATTTTATCTGAAGATGTTTAACCCCATGCCCAAATTACCTTTGGGGAAAAAAAACACACACAGTGATGTGTTTACAGGAGTTTATTAGATTTATTTCATAAAGTAAAGAGTAAATAAAGAAAAGCACTGGCCAGCATATATAAGCAATCATTACACAGCTTCTATCCAGGGAATGGGTACTGTATAGATTCTCATCCAAAAATGACTATGGGATTCCAAGAAGCAACAAGGTTCTAGTGAAGAGCTTAAGACTAAGGATAGCAATATTGAAAAAATAAAAATCATGCTTAGCAGGTTACAATTTTTGTAACAGTGAATTTGATAAACATTTATGAAGCACCTAGCATATGTACCAGCACCAGTATAGGTGCTGAGAAGACAACAAAAATGTATAAAATAGGAATTTAAGGAATATAAAGTCCAGAAAAAAGAGAATATAAAGGGACAACCAGAGATTTAAAATAAACTGGGACTTAACTGACCCAAGAGGAGCCAGTGGACCTTGATCTTACAATCTCATTACTGGGCATCTACCCAGAAGAAAAAAAAATCATTTTATCATAAGAACATTTACACTAGACAGTTTATCACAGGTCAATTTACAATTGCCAAACTGCGGAAAAAACCTAAATGCCCACTAATCCAAGAATGAATTAACAAGCTGTGGTATATGTATACTATGGAATACTATTCAGCCACTAAAAAAGATGGAAACTTTACAACTTTTGTATTAACCTGGATAGAGTTGAAAACACATTTTTCTTAGTAAAGCATCACAAAAATGGAGAGGCAAGAATCCAATGTACTCAATTCTAATATGAAGACAACCGGTGCTAGTACATGGTGGGGGAAGGGGACAGAGGAGAGAGGCAAGGAGGGAAAGGGATGGGAGGGTCACAGTAGTTGACACACCTCTTAGAGGCAGGACATAATTACAACTTTACCTCGCAAATGCAAACAGTGTAACCTGGTTCTCTGTACCCTCAATGATTCCTCAACAATAAAAAAAAAATGCTTTGATGGATAAAGAATGAATTAAACAAAATCGAAAGTAAACGTTAAGTAAACTGGCAATTCTTTACCTAGAATGCCAAATTTATATTTGCCCAGAGAGTAGAAGAGAAAAGATTATTTTAGTCGGGCATTTTGTGCAGTTCGAATTTGGGAGCGTTGAGTAAATCTCCAAGTCTGCAAATAATTCCATACTTTTCAGGATACCCAAAAAGCCCGGAATAGATTTCAGGAAGATCACTCTGGGCTGAGAAAACCATCAGAAAACCATCAGGAAAAGAAGAGTAAGGCGGACCGCTAGGGTAAGCAGCTCACACCTGAGACTTCTGCTGCACCCTCCCCCCGCCCCCATCCTGAGCGCTCAAGTCACCTGGAGGGCTCGGAAATGCCCCCACCCAACAAAGGACAACCGCAGGCAAGGGGTCAGTCCAGAAGCTTTTCTTTCGTTCGCTACTCCCCTAGCCGGGTCCCTCATCTGGAAGCCACCTGACCGGGGAGTCGACAGCCCTGGGGCAGCCCTTACCGTACAGGAAATCATATATTCGACCAGGGCCGATTTTCCCGGCCTTCGAGCTCATCTCACACCGGAGTTTAGACACCTGCGGCTTGGCCTGGGGTTCCTCGATGGTTACTGTATGGCTCATCGTGCTGGTTCCTCCCGCCATCCTGGGACCGGCTAGGGAGGCCTAGCTTCTGTGCGCACTGTAGTTATGGTAACCGCCGCTGGCTAGCCGGGATGTGGGGCGGGGATGAGGGGCGGGGCGCGGAAGCGGGGCGGGGCGGAGCCGGGATGAGGGGCGGGGTGGGGCCGGGATGCAGGGGCTGGACGCGGATGCGAGAGGGGTGGGACGAGGAACCCCCAAGGAGCCAGGGTGGAGAATGGGTTGGCGGAGAGGGAAGAGAAGTGAAAGGAGAAAAGGAAAGGCAGGCGTGAGGCCAGGGGCCCGAGTCAGGAATTCACAGCTAGCTTCTCACTGTGTTTCGGAAGCCGGCTCTGACCTTTCAGCCTCCCACAAACAGTCATGCTGGAGGCTGGGGAAACAGCTATTTGGATTTGCCATGTACACCTTGTAGCTCCTTTCGGAAATCCCTGGGAAATCTCAGAATCTTTTTAAATAGTTGGGTGCTTTTTTTTTCTTTTGCCACCACCCCACACTTCCCCGACAGCCCCTTTCCTCGGGCCTCATCCTGAGACCTGAGAAATCCAAGCTCCTAAATGTTGGGCCTTGCATAAGGTGACCATATTTTAACATTAGTAAAGTGAGAGGGGAGGACGTTCTTAATTAAAAATTTGGTCTATATGGAGCAACAAAAATTTTCATAGAATGCAAAAATAGTATTGTAATATATATATTTTTAATTTCAACGTAAGTACAATTTACAAATATAATACATTTTTTAAAATTATGTACAGGACAGTGCCTGTGG
>CAUYTI010138164.1:0-13535 GCA_963575145.1 Galago senegalensis
AAGTGATCTTCCTTGGATTTATAGCTTGCCAAACTTCTTTCTGGGCTCAGCTCCCCATCTTTGGCTTCATAGATTCTGATTCCAACCAGTTTTTCTTCCTTTGCTCAGGAGCCTCTGACCAGGGTTGCTACCAGTCGACCATCTTCCTCCACCCTCCGAGTTTCATTCTTCTACGTATGGCTATCCAATTTTCCCAGCACCATTTATAGAAAAGGGTGTCTTTCCCCAAATGTATGTTCTTGTCTGCTTTGTCAAAGATCAATTTGTTTTAAAATGTGGTTTGATTTCTAAGTTGTCTAGTCTGTTCCATTATCTATGTGTCTATTTTTATACTAGTACCATGCTATTTGGGTAATGATAGCCTTGTAATGTAATTTGAAGTCAGATAACGTAATACTCCAACTTCATTCTTTTTTTGTTGGGATAGATTTAGCTATTTGAGATCTGATTTGGTTTCATATGAATTTTAGAATTTTTTTCCAAATTCCGTGAAAAAAGATGTTGGTGTTTTTAAAGAGATCTTATTGAATCTGTAGAATGTTTTGGTCTGTGTGATAACTTTAATATTAAATTTTTCAATGTTTGAGCATGGGAAATTCTTCCATTTGTTTACCGTGTAGAGAGGTCTTGCACTGTCTTAGTTAAATATATTCCAATATATTTTATTTTTGGTTGCTATTACAAATAGGATTGGCTTTTTCTAGATCATTATTGACATACAAAATGATACTGATTTTTATGCATTGATTTTGTACCCTGAAAATTTATTGAATTAATTTATCAAATCTTAGAGTATTTTTGGTGGAGTCTTTAATTTTTGCAGATATATGTTCATGTCATCAGCAAAAAAGGATAATTTGACTTCCTCTTTTTCAGTTTGGATGCTTTTCATTTCTTTCTCTTACTTAATTGCTCTGGCTAGAACTTCCAATACTATGTTGACTAGAAATAATAAAAGTGGATATCCCTGTCTTTTTCTAGTTCCTTAGAGGAGATGCTTTTAACTTTTTCCCATTTAATATGATGTTAACTGTGGGTTTGTTATATATGGCTTTTATTATTTTGAAGTATGTTCCTTCTATGCTTTGTTTGTTGAAAATCTTTATCCTTAAGGATAAAGGGATCCTTAAAGGATGCTTAATACTATCAAATGCTTTTTCTGAATCTGTTAAGATGACCATATTGTTTTTGTCCTTGATTCCATTTATGTAATGTATCACATTTAATGATTTATGCATGTTGAATAACCCTTACACTTCTGGTATAAAACTCACTTAATCATGGTGTATTGTCTTTTTATTGTGATGTTTGATTCAGTTTGCTAGTATTTTGTTGAGAATTTTGTGTCCATATTTGTTAGCAGTCTTGGTTTATTGTGTATTTTCTTTATTTGTTGTGTCTTTTTCTGATTTTGGTATCAGGGCGATACTAGTCTTGTAGAATAAGTTAAAGTCTCTCATTCTTGAATTTTTGGAACAGTTTCAGGAGGATCAGTATTAGTTCTTCTTTGTACATTTAGGAAAGTCAGCTGGGAATCTATCTGTTCCTAGGCTTCTCTTTGCCAAGAGATTTTTATTACTAATTCAGTATCACTATTCATTGTTCGTCTGTTCAGGTTTCTATTTCTTCCTGGTTCAATCTTAGGAGGTTGCATTTTTCCAGGAATTTCATTATCTCTAGATTTTCTCATTTGTGAGTGTATAATTGTTCAAAACAATCTTCGATGATCTTTTGAATTTTTGTGGAATCAGCTGTAATGTCTCCTTTTCTGTTTCTAATTTTGTTTATTTGGGTCTTCTTCATTCTTTTCTTGTTTAGTCTAGCTACCAGTTTATTATCTTTTCCAAAAACCAACTTTTCATTTTATTGATGGTTCTCATTGTTAGTGCCTCTATTTCATCTAGTTCTGCTCATGGTTTTTTTTTTTGTTTGTTTGTTTGTTTGTTTGTTTGTTTGTTTTTCCAGTTTTTGGCCAGGGTCGTGTTTGAACCCACCACCTCTGGTATATGGAGCTAGCACCCTACTCCTTGAGCCACAGGCTCTGCCCCTGCTCAGGTTTTTGTTATTCTTTCCTTCTGATAATTTTGGATTTGATTTGTTCTTGATTGTCAATTCATTGAGATGTGTCATTGGATTGTTAATTGGCAATCTTTCTACTTTTTTGGTGTAGGCTTTTGATGGAGGCATTTAATGCTATAAACTTTATTGTTAGCACTGTTTTTGCTTTATCCCACAGGTTTTGCTATATTGTTTCTATTTTCACTTATTTAAAAAGAATTTCATTTCCATCCTACCTTCTTTGATGACCTACTGGTTAGTAATGAGTATGTTGTTCACTTTCAACATATTTATATAGTTTCAAAGTTCCTCTCGGTATTGATTTCTACTTTTATTCTACTGTTATCTGAGAAGATATTTTACATGATTTTCATTTATTTTTAAATTTTTCATGACTTGTTTTGTAGCCTAAACATATGCTTTATTGTGGAGAATATTCCATGTGCTGATAAAAATAATGTACATTCTGCTTTGTTGGACAAAATATTCTGTGGATGTCTGTTTGGTCAATTTGGTCTAAAGTACAATTTAGGTCCTATTATTCTCTCTAGATGATCCATTTAATGCTGTAAGATATTGAAGTCCTCCACTATTATATTGCAATCTATCTTTTTCTTTAGGTCTATTTTTTTTCCTTATGAATCTAGGAGCTCTAGTGTTGAGTGCACATATATAATTACTTTCTTTGTCAATTTTTACTTTTTTGACTTAAAAATCTGAGCTTTATTTTTAGAATTTTTTTTTTAAATTTTAGATTAATATGAGGGTACAAGCAATTAGGTTACATTATTTGCATTTGTCAGGCAAAGTCCAAATTGTAATTGAGCCCATTACCCAAGGGGTGTGTTATATATCCTTCCATTCTGGCCATTAGGGGAGAGCTTACCAATTCCTCTCCCTCTTTCACTCTTCCCTTTCCCTTCTTCTCTCTCCCCACCCCACGTACACTGGAGCTGACGGGTTTGAATCCAGCTTGGGCCTGCCAAATAACAATGACAAATATAACAAAAAATAGACAGGCATTGCGGTGGGTGCCTATAGTCCCAGCTACTTGGGAGGCTGAGGTAAGAGAATCACTTAAGCCTAAGAATTTGAGGTTGCTGTGAGCTGTGACACCACAGCACTCTATCCAGGGCAATAGCTTGAGATTCTGTCTTCAAAAAACAAAAAAGAAATAGATTGATAAATTGACCATATAAAACTCCAAAACTTTATTATGGCACACAATGCCACAAGTAGAGACACAAATGAAAATTGAGAAAATATGAACAAGACATGTTGAAGAACTTACCTTCTTAACATAAAAAGAGATGGGAGAAGTAGGGAGAAAAAAAGACCACTAAAATATAAGTAAATGGAAATAGGTGCTCAAACTTTGAATATTTAAAAAGACATCAGCCAATAGAAAAATAGGCACAGGGGATAACAGATAATTTATGAAAACTGAAATATAAATAGCACTTAAAGGTATGAAATGATGTTTCCTCTCACCCACTGGTATTCTACGGTAAGATGGAAACAGGGGCAACCTCCAATACAAAGCCAGACAAGAGAACTAAGCAACACTTAGAATTAGAACACTCTGTGGATTTATCAGGAAAAATAAAATGAAGTTCCCCAGAAATCTGCCGAAATGTTAGAAGGAGAAAAGGCACAAGGAGTAAAAGGGGAGCTTGAGCCATTAAGTAGGATATTAGGGTAAAAAGCAACCTCTGAAGGTTGGAGGGGGTGGGGACTTTTGGTAGAAGGCTCTGGGGTTCATTTGAGAGGATATCGTTTTTCTTACGCACATTTTGTGAAAACAATCACTTGCAAATGCTTCCACTGCATCCTTTTGGTGCCTGGGAGAGGGGCAGTAGTAGTTGGATGACAGTGCTTACAGCAGTGATCATCCAGTCCATTAGTAGGGTTTGCAGGCTTGCACCGCTCAATCGAATTCTATTTCTGGGTGTGCCTTCAACTCCAAGTAAATTTTGAAAGCCAGTTAGCCCTTTTCTTGCAACTAAATTTCCCATGTCAGATTCTAGGAAAACATTTCAGACATGACAGGAGAGCAGAATTCATAGATAGAGAGCAAGCAGTTATTAGAGGCTTTAGACCAAATGAAATAGACATTTCAAAGAACTTTCAGAACCTATGACTGAAGCAGAAGGGGAGTTTTTCCAGTAATAGATTCAGGTTTAGCAGCTGGAAAGCCGAATGACAGGTGCTTCGTTTTGGAGAGCTCAGTAAGATAAGGACTCCTTCTGACAACTTAGTTGAATCTCATAAAGCTTTTGTTCAGCATCAGAAGCTGGACCCATGGGAGCATATGCAGTGCAATCCCACTTGTGTGAAGTTCAAGAAAGGCATGTTAATCCAAGGCATTATCATACAGGAAAGGGTTACTTAGGGACGAATGTGATTAAGAGAAGCACACAGGGCTCTTCCGGGTAGTGCCTTTTGATATCCGTGTGCCAGATACACATGTGTTCTTTTTTTTTTTTAATTTTTAAATTAATTTATTTTTGCTTTATTTTTAGATGATAAATAATAATTGTATATAACACATACTAACAGGGTACAGTGTGTTTTTTTTTAATTTCAGGGTGTAGGTGAGTTATATTTGTTTGTATTTGTTAGGTAGAGTCCAGGTTGCAGTTGGACCCCCTTCACCCCAGAGGTATGCCAAAAACCCTTACATTGTGCCCATTAGATGAGAGTTCAGCCATCCCACTCCCTTCCCTCTCCTCTCCCCTCCCTTCTTCCTCTCCCTCCTCCCACTTGATTTTAATTATGTTTTCCTCTTGTGGGGGACATGTGCATTCCCTTTAAAAATTAATTTCCTACACATTTGCAGCATGCGTGCTTTTCTATACATGTATTAGACTTGAAGAGAAAGGTTTTAAAACTACACTGAGAATTGTTTTTCCTCTTTCTTGACAGGCAGTGATCTGAAATGTTAGATAGTATGCATTGTAAAGCAACAGGGAAAAAGAGACTCTCATACCTTACTGGCCAGAGAGTCAATTTGCATCAACCCCAAGAAAGGTGACTTGGCAAATACCTGGGGACCTAGCAATTCTACTTCCAAGAATTTATCTTTAGGCTATTCTTGCATGCATGTAAAATTCTTTATCTTTCCGGTTGTTCATTGTAGCATGATGTATACTGGCAGAGGACTGGAAACAATCTGAATTTTCCATAACGGGAAAGAAGAAAAGTAGATTATGGTTCATCTATGTATTGGACCACTCTGGGCAGCTGCTGAGAAAGAATAAGGAAGCAATTACATATTGGTAACAAAAGTCCTCCAAGATATATTTTGAGTGGAAAGAGGAAGCCTCTAAAGTACGCATAGTATGTTACCATTTATTAGACATTAAAAAATGATGTGGATAAACAGTATGTAGCTGTATTAAGTTGTATAAGCACAAAATTCTTGGGAAGGATAAACAAAAAACTAAATAATTGTCACCTAGCTGGGAGTAGAGGATGGGAACTGAGCAAATGGAGGCTTTCTGTATTTATTGTACCTTTTAAATACTTTTGATGCTCAAAACGTGAATGATTCATCTATTCCAATACACTTTTTAAAATTATTTGAGGGAAAAAATTATGGTACGTATTCAAGGTCCTAGAGCTGGCACTCACACCTGGGTCTTTCTTACGCCACTTCAGACAGTCCCATCACACACACAGCTGGGGCAGTTAAGACTCAAACAGGCTAGAGACAGGCCGAAGAGTGTGCTGAGGGAAAGAGAGGGAGGTAAGGAGGCAGGTGGAGAGGCTGTTGATGCCTTTGGAAGTCTTAGTTGTCAGCTTTCCAGGTGGGTACCAAAAAACAAGGGCACCTGCCACTTAAGATGGGAGTGGCTGACCATGGCCCCTTGGCCACTGTTGAAACCCATGCCACTGGCTCTTTTAGCTACCAGCAAGCAACTCATCATCCTTGCCACTTCAGAGCTGGGCTTTTAAGTGAGAAGCCATTTCATAAGCACAGCTTCTCTGTCTTTCCCTTCTCACCTCCCCCTACAATTCACAGCTCAGAACACTGCAAACTACTCTCCATCAGGCTTCAGAAAAGAGTGGCCCACACAGCACATGACTTTCCAAAGCCCCTTGATACATGCTTTCTGGGCTGTTCTTTAAGATCTGTAACTCTGGGATTCATAATTTCACAGCTAGATCTTTCTATGAAACTGTGGGCCCCTTAGTTTATTCTTAAGAAAATAAATGTGAATGAAACCTATAGCCATACATCCAAACATCTTTAATTCTCATTTGCTTTTGCATGGACAGTTTCCTTTCTGCAGTTAAACATGTCCCATCTCACCCTACATAATTTTGATGTGACTGTGTGACTAATTCCATGTCCCTTAGAACCTTGCTACTCAGAGTGTAGCCTGTGGATGGATCAGCAGAGTCAGCACTGCCTGGGAGCTTGTTAGAGATGTAAATTCTTGAGCCACATCCCCAGACATTCTGAATTAGAAGGTGCATTTAGACAAGATGCCCAGGTGATCTGCATGCATGCTGCAGTTTGAGAAGCCAGCCCCAAGGAGACATTCTCTATGCTTAAAGGAGCCCAGAAGGAGAAACAAATTTAGGGCACAGGGAAGAAAGGAAGACTGTCATGTTTCTATTTCTGCAAAATACTCTCTACTCTCAAAAATATGTGCCACACATGGATCCCTTGATTTACTTATAATGAAAGGTAAGCAGGCCACGGGAAATTGTTCACAGGTACTCCATATGGAGAGTTACAGAGGAAGTATGACTGAGCTGATCCAAGGGAGACTGCCAAAAATTCAGCTTGTCAAAGCTCTGGATTAAATGGAGATGAGCACTGCCTATGCATAGAGGCACAGCTGGAAGAAAACATGTTTCCTTTAAAATTGAAATTTCTAGTGATCCAGGTAAATCCACAGGAGACGGAGACTCTGGGTTGTGCAATGATGTTACTAGCAAAAGACAAATTGAAAAAGTGTTCAGCATTTTCCCCTGACAGGGGGAAGTGAGTGAGGATTCTGAGAATAAGGGATTATCCCAGCTCAAACTGATTCAGGGTGTTGGGCTGGTCAAAGAGAGCCTGCCCTGGGAAGTCTCTGTCAGAAGTATTAAAGGAAATTATGGAAAGCTCTCTGATGATGCTAACAGTTAAAAAAAAAAAAAGAAAGGAAGGAAGTCATAATGATTAAAACATGCTGTGTTATCTTCCCCTGTTATGTGTTCTCAAGGAAGGGGTGAAGCCGTATTAAACTGAAAAATGTTTTGTCTGATTACAACATAATATATATCCACTGTTTAAAAATTTGGAAAACAATAGCTCAAAGAAAATTAAAATGATCCATAATCTCATTACCCAGATGATTTATTATGTCACTATATTATTCTTTTCTCTTTGTTTTTCTCATTATTTTAAAGGTTTTCTTTTTTTGTAACTGCACCATTTAGGGATACAAATATTAAAAAGTTAGAACAGTTTGGGACTATATAGGATAATAAAAGAAAATCCTTCTTCATTCCCATTCTTTCTATCCCACGCCCTCACCCAGGCAGAACTATAAAAAGTCTTCATGTATTTGCATTCTTATATATACATACACAAACATATTGCCTGGGGTAGTTTATTCGCTGCATATGTGAACTCATACTCTTTTCATATTGTTCTGCATCTTGCTTTCATCCTTTTAACCATATGTTTTGTAGAGTTTCTCCATGCTGGCTTGTAGAGAGCCATCACTCTCATTCAACTGCTGCACTGTATTCCGTCATCCAGATACATCACTATACATGTAATCATTTTCTGACTGATGGATAGTTTAATTATCCCCCTTCTTCAATATTATGTTTAAGACTGCAATGACATTCATATATATGTTTCTATGCACATACGCAAACCCCTAAAAGAAGGATTCCTGGCACTGTCTCTGCATTTAAACTTTTGATAATGCCTTTCCACTTACCCACTAGTCTTTGACAATTTACAATCCCATCAATTGAGTATTTACTGTGAGTGTTCTCAATTCCCACACCGTAGGAAAATCACTGTTTTTCTTGAGTGATTTAGAGTATTCATTTCCTACACTGTTTCCCACTTTTCCTAAAACATTGGTCAATTTATGCCAATCTGGTGGGCCTAAGACTTTGTTTTATCAGTTATATAATTTTCTTATCCTCCATTATGGATGAAGTTGACCAGAATTTCCTTGTATATTTGTGATCACTTTTAGTTCTGTGAATCATTTGTTCAATCAAATGCCATTTTTCTAATGGATTGTTCCCTTTGTATGGATTTGTGGATCTTTGTAAATTACAAATGATCTTGTCTAGATGTTTTCCCTTAATAACATTTCTACCAACAACAACAGAAAAAAAAATAGTAGAGCTTGACAGAGGTCAGCAGGTTAAACCATACTTGAAAGGCTGTTTCATTCATGAGCACTCAGTCAAGTAAATGAACTCCAGGTAAGAGGAATGGATGCTTTCAACCACGCCTGATGCAAAAGACATCTAGACCTAGCCATGAGAACACATTCTCATGATGGCCATTAATGTTTGCAGACCTGGTTTGTCAGTTTACTCCAAGCTTTTCTCTTGGTGAGATAAAATACTTTTTCTGTACAACACACATTCCATGTTATGGTCTATATTAAGAACAGGAGGATCGTTCCTCTCCATGGAATTATCATTTGTTTGTTTTTACCCTATCTCCTTTGTCAGAAACAGTTACAGAGAGTTTATAGAGATATTTAAAATAAACTAGAATTTTTTAAAAGTCATAGAAATGAAAATTAGGGCAACTTTAACGCTCTGAAATGAATGCCCAAAGGTTTGGCAAAACGACTACAAGTTGATTGCAAATTTAGTCTGTCTTCAAACCAATGTAAAGAAGGAAACATGATCAGAGCAAGAGTCTCATTATTTGCATAATCAAAAAATACAAGCTACTCAAGTCAAGCACAGTTTTCCCAGCACTGAATATTCATAAAGGAAATACTGTGGGAAAGGAAGATACCATCTTCAGAGTAAATTCCTTAAGAAATTTGTATAAGTTTTCTTCCCTTCATACAACACAAAATTGGAACAACAGAAAATTTGGGTAAAAAAATTATTTTAAGTAAAGAACATTTTTCAAAAAATTGTACAATGAAAGCATGGAATTTGAAATTTTTCACAATAAAATGTTAACAACAACAATAAGCAACAGGCAAGGGTGAACTTACATGCCTCACTGAAAGCGGACCTTGTATGTGAAAGTCTGACTCTATCAAAGGAATTATTGAAAGGGAAGGGGTGTTTCTTGGTCTGTTTTGTGCTGCTATAACATAATACCAGGGACTGGATAGTTCATAAGGGAAAGAAATATATTAGGCTCACTGTTCTGGAGGCTGGGAAGTCCAAGATCAAGGGATTTACACTTGGTGAGAGTCTTTGTGTGGCATTATCTCATGGCAGAAGGCAAGAGAGGATATACCCAAGACAAAGAGGGAAGGGGAATTCTTTCTATCAGGATTCCATTCCCATGATTATTAACCTCCTGCAATAACAGTATTAATTTATTCACGAGAGCAGCATTCTCCTGATCTAATGACCTCTAAAGCTCCTATCCCCCAACACTGTTGCACTGGTGATTAAGTTCTCAACAAATGAACTTTGGGGGACACATTCAAACTATAGAAGAATGTATTTTAGAAAAATACTCATCATAGGATTTATTTCATTAATATTTTCTGCAAATGTATGTGAAATGTGAGTCTATTTTCAAAGCTAAGAATGTAATTTTCCAGCACACCTCTGCTATTTACATAGAAGCACCGGTGTAAAGAGGATGCATTGGTACAGGTGGGCAATGACATTAAGCAAAGGGAATTCAAGTTTCTCTCCTAAAAGGAGGCAGTTTGGAGCCCTTCTTTGCTTTCCCTCCTTGGGGGTTATCATATAGGAAGGGCAGGGGACTGAGAAAGCTAGTTAGTTCCCAGCACCTAGACCATGTGCCACTTTCTGAAGTTGGTTGGTGGCGGTAGATGAGGAAGCAGCACTGTCTTCCTTCTGCTCTTCCAATCTTGGGTCCCAATGGTGAGATTTTCTCCATCAGGCATGTCTGGAACTCCTGAAATGTCACGAGATGGCCAGAGTGCTGGGCTGGGACCAGCTCAAGCAGGCTCCCTGGTGATTCAGATGCATGCTCAAGTTTGAGAAGCATGGATCTAACTTTCAGAAGGAAAAGTTGCTTCCCCATGGCCCACTCCACCTCACTCAAGTTTTTCATCAGGACAGGGCCAACTAAAAATAGTGTTACTTTGTCTTCTGTTTGCATATGGTCACACTGTGGTTGGTTCTGTTTCTTAGGTATATTTTATAGAATGATGAAGGCTTTTAGAAGCATGATTTGGGGCACTGTGGCCCCCTGACCATAATATTGTCTAATAGGATCCTGATTTTATCCTGGTTTTCCCCAAATTCCTAAATTATCTGTTTTTAAGGCAACCAAGCTGCAGTATTTATAGCCTAAGGAAGCTAGCCACAGCATAGTTCTAAAAAAAAATCTCTGCAGTTTGCATCAGTAAATGGTGAAAAAATGTAAAGGCTCATATGTTGCTACAGGAAAAAAAAGAAAGAGAAAGAAAAGGGCAGAGAACTTCTCAGAATGAGATGTTCGATTTATTCAAGCTTGTAAATATAGAAATCCAGACTGCTTGTTAAACCAAAAATAGTAACACTGCTCCAATCTAGCAAGGATTGAAGAAGCCATTTAGATCCGCACTCTACCTATGCGTAAGAATCATGGGAAGACTATTTGTGCAGGGACCTGGAGCTGGTGCTTACATTTGGAGAATTTTATGGCCAAGTTCTCAATGTACCATGGTTAATCAAATGTATTTTGTCTTTGATGTTCAAGGGTTTGGTGCCATAAATGTGCACCATTAAAGCTAAAGGTTCAAAAACCAACAATAGAAACTTTCCATCCTAGTGCTCCCAACTGAAAATGGGTGACTGGTTGCTTAAGAATTTTTATAACTAAAGAGAAAGTAAGTAGTGGATTGAGTCAGAAAGTCACATAAAAGAAAATTCCAGCCCTGTACCACTTGCTTATGATTTATTTATTTCTAGTATGCAGTACCCAGTGCTATTAAAATAATGTCAAGGACATAATGATTAATTTAATAAGATACTGACGGTGGATCTGACAATGGGTTAGTGCCTAAAGTAATGACATGTCAGGGTAAAGTGCATTATGTGCTCACTTGCATCGTTAAAGTGACTCCAGGTGAACCCAGAAGCAGGAATGAGACTCCTTCAGATGCACTAAAGGCTGCACTTCCGCTAAAAGCTCTCCAGCTCTCATCCTCAGATGATGGATCAGAACTGAAACTCCTACATCTAAGGGAGAAAGCAGAGAGTACCCCAACAGTCTACACTGGATTAAGCACATTATCACCAATGTCCACACAAAGCCAGGCTAGTTATTAAAATGTAAAATATGGCTCAAAACACAAACCAGGAACATATTCCACAAAGGGCAAATATAGCCCCAAATTTACTTAATTCCTAACTAAATCTCCAAGTGAAGTGGCATCTTCATTTCATTATCAGCCTTTGTTCAATACAGTCAACATCTAATTATATTTTTAAAGGTCACTTTTGGGATCTAAATTACCTATAAATACAGGGCCACTTTTAGGGCTTTCTGTAAGATACATTTCCATTATTTCTCCTTCCTTCACTTTGAGCTGTGGGGGAAAAAAAATGTAGCTTAAAAAGTTATCTCACAACACAGCTTCTTCCAGGTTGTCTTTTGATCTTTGCATTTCAAGAGTTCTCAAAGTATACTTGATGTTCTGGTTGTCTGTGTTCCTAAAATTAAGTGAGTAATTGGAAGAGCTCTATTTTTCTGCGTGCTATATATTCAGGAGAAGGGAAATGACATTTGAAAGGAGTAATGGGAGAGAAGGGCAAGAGGAGAGAAGGAGAGAAAAAGGGGGTGAGAGAGAAAGAATGTGAAAATAGAGTGGAAAAGAGAGAAGAAAGAAAAGAAGAGAAGAAAGATTGATTTCAAGAGGTCTTGAGACATAACCATTTCAAGAAGAGATAAGGAAGCAGAATATTCTAGAGTTTATTGTCCCACTAACCAAACTTACCAATTACTTCTATGTTACTTCGATTGTGAGGGCAAAACAAATGAAATACATTCAATTCTGAGTTTAGAATTTAAATCTTGCATTTTGGATCATGCTGCATCTCTTATGGAACCAAAAATGGCCTGTGAGTAGGCCAGGTATTTCCAAAGTTAGCTGACAATTTCAGTGGTATGTAAAGTACCCACATGAAGATACAGAATGTCTCAATGGTTACATGACTATACCTGAAGGGGGGCTTGAAATGAAAGCAAGGTTGTTAAAACTTTTGAATTATAATGAAGGTTTTGTGCTTAGCAATGCACAGTTGGTTCTCATTATTCATGGTAATTATCTGCTATGTATTTACCTTAAACACAGAATCAGCTAATACTGAACTATTGTTCCTATGGAGAAGAGTTATGTCCTACAAACCTGTGGTCACACATTTTCTTTCATCAGCTACTGAACATGTGACTTTTAAAAATGTGTTTCTATTTAAACACACACACACACATATATGTGTATGTATATATATCTATATATATGTATGTATCTGTAAATACACAGGTATGTAGTTGACTCATTAACATTTAACTTATGGTCAACAAGAATATAACTCATGCCTGATTGAAGCTTATGTAACACACATACATTCTCCATAAGTGTTCTACATCATATTCTACTTGCGCTTGGGAACTCTGGACACCATCGTAGCACTATAACTGGGGACCATTTTAAGCATCACCAAAAAGCACAAAAAAGATTGAAAACTTCAAAAAAGACACTTGTTAGCATGAGGGCTGAAACAGGAAGGTAGGTACAGAGTCATTTTGTTCAGTCTCACCTGGGAACATGTACATTGGGTGACTCAGATGTTTTGCCAGTCCAAGCATGTCTTCAAATGACTATAAAGTAGAAGGAGTATTGTTTTCGAGTTATAAATACATTTTAGTGAGTAGGTGAATTTGCAAATGTGGAACCCACAGATAATGAAGGTCAATTGTATGAGAAGTTTTACATTCAGTTTGGCCATAACCTTCCCACTTTTATTTTACGATGGCACCTGGACTCTGCTGAGTCTACCTTTTCTTCAGTTTCTTTGATAGTACATGGAGAAAATTAAGTTCTTGACTTCTTTTTATTAAATGAAAAGAAAAACGAAGATTTTACCTCCTTCGTGTTCACATGGATGGAACTGGAAAATGTTCTTCTTAGCAAAGTATCACAGAAATGGAAGAAAAAGTATCCAATGTACACAGCCCTTCTATGAAACTAATATACACTTTGTATTTGGAAGAAACAACTTAATTCTAGGCAAAAAATATGGGGAGGGGAACGGGAGTGGGGAAGGGTGGCTGGGTGGTGGGAGGGTAA
>CAUYTI010138166.1:0-14653 GCA_963575145.1 Galago senegalensis
AATGATGGCTGCAACCAAAAAATAGCCAGGCGTTGTGGCGGGCGCCTGTGGTCCCAGCTACTTGGGAGGCAGAGGCAGGAGACTCGCTTGAGCCCAGGAGTTGGAGGTTGCTGTGAGCTGAAATGGCACAGCACTCTACCCAGGGGGACAGCTTGAGGCTCTATCTCAAAAAAAAAAACAAATCCTCCCTTTCATTCCCCTTCCCTTAAGCAACGTAACGGTTTCTTCTCTGTCCTTGAAGAGTTATCCCAGCTATCTACCATGCAAATACAAATGCGTGTGTTTGTTGTGATCTCTTTGGAATGATTCTTACCAACTAAGTGATAATTTAGTGGCTTGCATTATACCAGACATATTCTAAATTCTTTACATGAAGGAACGTTTTTAATTCTCATTATGAGAAATGAAGTGGATACTATTCTTACCTCATAAATGAAGTAGCTGTGATAACATTAATTGACTTGTCTAAATTCCCGTGCAGTTAGTAAATGTTGAAGCGGGGAACCAAATGCTTTTACTTAATCACTATGCTATTATCAGCTATCTACCACTTAACAATAATAGTTTTTAAGGGTTTTAAATACTTTATCTGACTTGACCCCCCACAACCTTACTATATGGCAAGCTAGAAAAACTCTACTTGTAGCAACTTTCCCAGTGAGGATTGTTTTTTGCCTGTGTATATCATGTGCTATTTTGTAGTTGAAAAATATAGGCAGTGGAATCTCATAATTCACCCCAAAAAAGGATAAAAATAACAAAAGGAGCCAATATGTATTACTAAGACTTAGTATCTGCAAAACATGTTCTTAGTGCTTTTTGTGCACTGATTATTTTTCAAATCTTGCATCATGGGCCATGCATGCCAACTCATAGACTGTGATTTTCCAAATTGTAGCAAGAACAGAAGGGGGTCTGCCAAAGCATTTTTTCTTGAAAATCTACAGTGGTGGCTCAGCACCTGTGGCTCAAGTGGCTAAGGCTCCAGCCACATACACCTAGGGTGGCGGGTTTGAATCCAGCCCAAGCCTGCCAAAACAACAATGACGGCTGCAACCAAAAAATAGCCAGGCACTGTGGTGGACGCCTGTAGTCCCAGCTACTTGGGAGGCTGAGGCAGAAGACTTACTTGAGCCCAGGAGTTGGAGGTTGCTGCGAGCTGTGATGCCACGGCACTGTACCCAGGGGGATACCTTGAGGCTCTGTCTCAAAAAAAAAAAAAATCTACAGTGGTTTTAATAAACATCTCCTGGGGGTACCTTTCCTCATTTGTCAAGTCAGAATTAGTAATACTTTAAAGTAGGATGATTATCAAACACGTGTGCAAGACTGTTTTCTCTATGAATCTGACGGTTCTAGTTACGTCATATAAGTGCATTCTTAAAATATTTCCCCTTTTGTGTCTGGTTTATTTCCCTTAGTATATTATCTTCAAGGTTCATCCATGCATCAGAATATAATTTCCTCATAAGGACAAATAATACACCCTGTTTGCCATTCATCCATCAAGTGAAAATTTGGGTTGTTTCCGTCTTCTGGTGTGCTTATGGCATTTGGGGGGACAGTTCTTCCTTGTGTGATGTGTTAGGTCACGCATGATAACAACGCTTAACAATTTGCACTTCTCAATGCTCACAGCTCATAACAAACACCCGACGATGAAAACACTGTCATCCTGGCTTGGCGCCTATAGCTCAGCCAGCTAAGGCGCCAGCCACGTACACCTAAGGTGGCGGGTTCGAATCCCCAGCCCGGACCCGCCAAACAACAATGACAGCTGCAACAACAAAAAAAATAGCTGGGCGTTGTGGCGGGCGCCTGTGGTCCCAGCTACTTGGGAGGCGGAGGCAAGAGACTCGCTTGAGCCCAGGAGTTGGAGGTTGCTGTGAGCTATAATGCCATGGCACTCTACCCAGGGAGACAGCTTGATGCTCTGTCTCAAAAAAAAAAAAAAAATTTTTTTTTTTTTTGGCAGTTTTTGGCCAGGGCTGAGTTTGAACCCACCACCTCCGGCATATGGGGCTGATGCCCTACTCCTTTGAGCCACAGGCACCCCCCAGAATTTTAAAATTTTAAAAAGGATTTTTAGGGGGCAGTGCCTGTGGCTCAAAGGAGTGGGGTGCCAGCCCCATATGCCAGAGGTGGTGGGTTCAAACCCAGCCCCAGCCAAAAACTAAACAACAAAAAAGGATTTTTAGGGCTGCACCTGTGGCTCAGTGAGTGGGGATTTGAACCTGACCTGGCCAAACTGCAATAAAACATAGCTGGGTGTTGTGGTGGGTGCCTATAGTCCCAGCTACTTGGGAGGCTGAGGCAAGAGAATCACGTAAGCCCAGGAGTTGGAGGTTACTGTGAGCTGTGACATTACAGCACTCTACCGAGGGTGAAAAAGTGAGACTGTCTCAAAAAAAAGGAGTTTTAGGACAAAATCTATGATGCAGACAATTCTGGACTGTTCTTTACTGTTTTAATTTTTCTTACATTTCAGTGATTAGATTTTAGGATATGTGTATAATTTTTCAAAAAATAATGATTTGCTGTGAATTCTCCTGTGTCTCTGTTTCATTGTGAAAACATCTTTAATGACCACGTATTTTTCCACTTTTCAAAACTGCATTTGCTTTTACCCATATCTTCATTTTGGGACATTTAGATAGTTTCTATTTTTCCTTCTGGAGGGGATGTCTTCCCTAAAAGAAAGGAAGATAATTTTGACCAACCCTTTCACTGAAGGAAATGACAAAGCTGAGCCATTTAAAAAATGTTTTTAAAAATCTTTCTGAATGCACCAGATGACTAATAATATAGCAGTATGGATTATGATTCAGAAAGAATTAGAATTTCAAGACATCAGCACAACATACAAAGCTGCCTTTGCTGTGGGGACTTGATCTGAAAGAAGCAACAGGCCATGATTTCCAGGGATGATTAGGCACAAAGAGCTCTTTGGCACAGATGGATCAGGATAAAACGCCTTTGACTTTACTGGAACCATGGAGGATTCTTCACATGTAGGATGAATAGGATGAACAGCCTTTCCACAAATTGAAGTGAGGCTTCAAGATATTTGGGAGGTCTAGAACATTCTTAGGCCCTGAAATTATATTTAAGATATCAAGAAGTGTTTGTGTATCCGACTTTCCTGTAGAAGCAAGAAAAATTCGTCTGGAGGAAGAAACATCTTAGGCCTCAAATATATTTTCAAAAATTCTTTTTAGTTACAGTACAATAGAATTATTTTCCAAGCAAAATTAAGTTTTAAGGAGGGTCACATAAAGGATATTAGAAGAGGAAATGATAGTTATGTCAGGAGATTTGGGTTAAAAAATAACCCAAAAGGTTTTTCTTCAAAGACAAACAGAATAATCACAGATGGGATGACCCAGATTAATGAAGGGCACGAAGTGCAGTGAATGTGGCATATAAATACGAATGAATGTTGGGCAATAGGTTGGGGGGGGGAATTTTTTTTTTTTTTAATGTTTAAAATATATATGGACTTTGGCCAGGGTTGGTGGCTCACAACTGTAATCCTAGCACTCTGGGAGGCCGAAGTGGGTGGATTGCCTGAGCTCAGGAGTTCGAGACCAGCCTGAGCAAGAGCAAAACCCCCGTCTCTAAAAATAGCCCAGTGTTGTGGCAGGCACCTGTAGTCCCAGCTACTCAGGAGATTGAGACAAGGGGATCACTTGAGCCCGTGAATTTGAGGTTGTTGTGAGTTATGATGCCACGGCACTCAACTCCAGGGCAACTGAGTGAGACTCCATCTCAAAGAAAAAGAAATAAAGATGTATTATTATTTATAATCTTTAGTGGGGAGCAACACACTTCTCCATCCACAGAATGATGTATACACTGCATTTTACTATGTATAATGCTTTTTACCCAAAATTTTGAGGGAAAAATAAGGATATGCATTTTACATGGGTAGTACTAATTGCATAACTATGCAAATGTTTTATTTTATTTTTTGTTTTTTGAGACAGAGTCTCATTTTGTCACCCTTAGTACTATGGTGTCACAGCTCAAAGCAACCTCAAACTCTTGGGCTTAAGCGATTCTCTTGCCTCATCTTCCCAAGTAGCTGGGACTATAGGCATCTGCCACAACACCCAGCTATTTTTGAGTTGTAGTTGTCATTGTTTGGCGGGCTTCGAACTCGCCAGTTCTGGTGTATGTGGCTGTCACCTTAGCTGCTTGAGCTACAGGTGCAGAGCCTATACAAATGTTTTAAATTCTTTTATTTCTGCTTATGCATTAAAAGTGTAACTCTAGGCTCGGCACCTGTGGGTCAAGCGGCTAAGGCGCCAACCACATACACCTGAGCTGGTGGGTTCAAATCCAGCCCCGGCCTGCCAAACAACAATGAGGGCTGCAACCAAAAAATAGCCAGGTGTTGTGGTGGGCACCTGTGGTCCCAGCTACTTGGGAGGCTGAGGCAGGAGACTCACTTGAGCCCAGGAGTTGGAGGTTGCTGTGAGCTGTGATGCCATAGCATTCTACCCAGGGTGACAGCTTGAGGCTCTGTCTCAAAAAAAAAAAAAAGAAAAAGTATATCTCTAGGCTCAGTGCCTGTAGCTTAAGCGGCTAAAGCGGTAGCCACAAACACCACAGCTGGCAGGTTCGAATCCAGCCCGAGCCCGCCAAGCAACAATGACGGCTGCAACCAAAAAAAAATAGCCAGGTGTTGTGGCAGGTGCCTGTAGTCCCAGCTACTTGGGAGGCTGAGGCAAGAGACTAACTTAAACCCAGGAGTTGGAGGTTGCTGTGAGCTGTGATACCACAGCACTCTACCCAGGACGACAGCTTGAGGCTGTCTCAAAAAAAAAAGTGTAACTCTAAAATTTCTAGTACCATAATATAAAATTCCTTTGTATGATGTAAATAAAACAAGTACCTAGGGTAGCACCTGTGGCTCAAGGAGGAGTGTGTGGCCCCGTATACTAGAGGTGGTGGGTTCGGACCTGGCCTTAGCCAAAAATGGCAAGAAACAAACAAACAAACCCCAAACAAGTACCTAAATATAAACAAAAATTTTAATTAAAAAATTAATTTTTTTTTTTTGAGACAGAGCCTCAAGCTGTCCCCCTGGGTAGAGTGCTATGGCATCACAGCTCACAGCAACCTCCAACTCCTGGGCTCAAGCGAGTCTCCTGTCTCAGCCTCCCAAGTAGCTGGGACCACAGGTGCCCGCCACAACGCCGGCTATTTTTTTGTTGCAGCCCTCATTGTTTGTTGGGCCCAGGTTGGATTTGAACCTGCCACCTTAGGTGTATGTGGCTGGCACCTTAGCCACTTGAGCCACAGGTGCTGAGCCTAATTAAAAAATTAAAATGAAAACTTTTTTCCCTGAAAGTTTGGCCCAATAATGTGGGTGTGCGTTACATACAGGAGTGCCTTCTACATGGCAAACTATGGGGTGTGTGAATATTTATGCTATTGTATATTCATGGATTGGCATAATAATGAAAATGAATATTACATATAAAACTTGGATGAATGTAACATGCAAATTAAACACATACATTTGATTTGTGTGCCCCTGAACCCGTATCTGTTGAAATTCAATATGAGCTTTTTTTGGAAAGAGAAATTAACAGATCTATCTGTATTTTCTGCTTAACTGGCAGAGCGTATGTTCCCCCTTCCATCCCATTGCTGCCTTGGGAAGCCTGCCTGGGAGAAGTAACAGTGCCCTTCTGTTAGAGAAGACCACATTATAGAAAAGTCTGCCTACTTGAGATTTGGGATATTCATAGTGACATTATGGCAGAGGCTAAATGTTTTCATTCATTTATCAAATATTTATTGATTTTTGACTACATTTCAGTCACTGTCCAGGCACTGGGAATACAGTAGACAAGAGGTATTGTGAATAGTGGCCACTCTCCTTTTTGCTGAGGATTTTGGGCTTAGATGAAACACGTTTCTCAGTGATGTTGGAAATTCTACATCCATTGGAGAACCAACAATATATATTCTTTCTTGTGTGGGATATAACTGCAAGAGGGATTGTACCAATAAAATCAAATATTTTGACCTGGTTGGTTGTACCCTCACATTAATCTGAAATAAATTTACTTTTTGAAAAAAAAAAGTTCTTTCTTGTACCAAGCACTGTGTGTTTTTCATTAAGTCTAAAATCCCCACAAAAAGGAGTGAGAGTGGCCACTACTCAAAAGTGTGCACATCAGTGCCTGATCTACAGTAAGGTACAAATCATTTCTTTAATAGTTACCATTAAGGTGATAATGGTGGTAATAAAAAATAAATCAGCCCTATGTTCCTAGACAGGATTCAAACATTAGGCATTCGAGTTTGGGTTAGGATTACAGTAGGGTTCTCACCAGGAGCAAGCTACTGCCTCCCCACCCCTACCCTGGGGATATTGGGAAATATCTGGAGACATTTTTGGTTGTCACAATAATGGTAAGGGGAAATTTACTACTGGCATCTAGTGGGTAGAGGCCAGGGATGCTACTAATCATTCTATAATGCAAAGGATAGCTCCACAGAACATAGAATTTTCCATCCTAAAATGGAGAAACCTTGGGTTAAAATTATAATGGGGCTTATTGTTCATTTTCAATTATTCTGAAAATCTAAATTTACCTGATAAGAGCGAGAGAAGGAACATCAGTTCAGATGTAAGTTGAGACCTTTCTAAACCTCGGACAGTACAGATCAGAGGCTAAGAGCATGGATTCTGGAGCCAGATGGCCTTGGGTGAATGCCAGGTCTTCCATTTACCAGTTGTGTGACCTTGGGCAAATCACCTATTCTTTGGTGCTTCAGATTCCTCAACTGTAAAATGTAGATGACAACAGTCCTCCCCCCACCAGTGTCAGGATGGCGTGAATAGAACTTGTCTGTGTAAAACATGCACATCAGTGGCTGACTACAGTAGGTACCACACATGTCAGCTACTGTGTTTACTAACTGTTGACTTTATTGAGTCACTGATTTCAGTGTTTTTAACACCTAAATTATATACTAAGAATTTCTATCTCATAGGGTGCTTGGTGTGAAATAGTACACAATTGAGAATTAAAAAGCATCATACAAATGTAATTCCAGGGGGCTCTGCTGCCACTTCTTGGACACAAATACCTAATGGCCTTCTCTTGGGTTGACAGAAGCATTCTCAAGTGTGAAATCAAAGTTACGGGCTTAAGTAAACTTTTATCTTGAAATCCAAACTGCCTATTTTCTGGGATCAACTGGAAGTCGGGAGACTCTCGGAAATGAAGGAGGAGGGTAGGTCTGTGAGGTGCCTCCTGCCCCGCACCTGTCTCTACACCCAGGTTCTGCAATTCAGAACTTTTAACCCTAGAGCCTATGAAAGGGGTCAGAGTAGATGAGGGGCTTAGACCTTGGGGCCCGGGCACAGCAGGAGTGTGGTCCTTATGAGCACCCTTCCCTGACTTCAGTTCCACACTGATATTTCTGCAGCTCTGTTAGGGTGAAAAGAAGGGGCTGTGAGGCGGTGCCCATAGCTCAGTGGGTAGGGTGCCGGCCACATACACTGAGGTTGGCGGGTTTGAGCCTGGCCTCGGCCTGCTAAACAACAATGACAACTGCAATAAAAAACATAGCCAGGTTTTGGGCAGCACCTGTGACTCAAGGAGTAGAGCACTGGCCTCATATACCAGGGGTGGCAGGTTCAAACCTGGCCCCAGCCAAAAACTGCAAAAAAAAAGAAAAAAGAAAAGAAAAAAAAATCCAGGTGTTGGGCGCCTGTGGTCCCAGATACTTGGGAGGCTGAGGCAAGAGAATTACTTAAGCCCAAGAGTTCGAGGTTGCTGTGAGATATGATGCCACAGCACTCCACCGAAGGTGACATAGTGAGACTTTGTCTCAAAAAAAAAAAAAAAAAAAAGTGGAATTTAGGAAGGACTGCAGTAAAGCAGGTAAGACATGACCTAGCCTGATGGGGTGGTGCTGGTGGAGGTGGTGAGAAAGGAGTCAGATGTGGGAAATATTGGTAGGACTTGCTGAATTGAATGTGTAGTGAGAGAGAGAGAGAGAAATTAACTGGGAGACAGCACAGGAAAGGCAAACCTAAAACAGCTTACGTGTGTAGGAGCCCAGTGAATAGGGGACCAGTGTCTGCTGCCCCTTCCTCACACATTCAAAACCACAGGCATGAAGGCACCAGCCTAGTTAAGGAAAGTTTATTCTAACAGACTTAGGACAATTTTTTAAAATTGTAAGCCACACACACTTTTGATTATGCAACCACCTGCTCCTTGAGAAACAGTGCGCCACACCCCAGAACTGCAGGTACGTGGAACATGTGGATTGCTATACAGGGGACATTTGACCATTAAGTGTTGATATGTATATACCTGTTCGATATTGTGTTTGATAATTCCTGTTGTGATGGGCACCCAATTTTATAATGTATTGGTTTTTGTTTTGAGACAGAATTTCCCTCTATCGCTCTGGGTGGAGTGCTATGGCATCGTAGCTCATAGCAACCTCAAACTCTTGGGTTCAAGCAATCCTCTTGCCTTAGCCTCCTGAGTAGCTGGGACTATACACACCTGCCTCAACACACAACTAGTTTTTCTTTTTAGTACAAATAGGGTCTCGTTCTGGTTCAGGCTGGTTGAGAACTCCTGAGTTCAAGTTAGCCACCTATCTTGATCTCTCAGAGTGCTAGGATTACAGGTGTGAGCTGCTGTGTCCAGCCTATAATGTATTTGTAATAGCCATTGATTCATTTTAAACATTTACACTGCTTGCTATATTACTGAAATATTATTAAAAGAATGAATTTTCCTCAGTTTTTATTGGAATTTTTTTTTTGGTAGAGACAGAGTTTCACTTATAGCCCTCCGCAGAGTACTGTGAAGTCACAGCTCACAGCAACCTCTAACTCCTGGGCTTAGGTGATTCTCTTGCCTCAGCCTCCCAGGTAGCTGGGACTACAGGCGCCACAATGCCTGGCTATTTTTTTTGTTGCAGTTTGGCCAGGGCTGGGTTTGAATCCGTCACCCTTGGTATATGGGGCCGGCACCCTACTCACTGAGCCACAGGTGCCACCTAAAAGAATCAATTTTCCTGAGTTTTTATTGGAATTTTAATCTGAATATCTTTTATAACTCATGAACTCTTGTTTTAATATTAACTGTCCTGTTTGAGTGGTGCCTGTGGCTCAGTGGGTAGTGCGCCAGCCCCATATACCAAGAGTGGCAGGTTTAAACCCAGCCCTGGCCAAATTGCAACAACAACAACAACAAAAAAAACTGTCCTGTGAACAAATAACTTTAAGAAATACTAAATTAACTGATGAGTTTCCTGAACACTAAATCCCCTTAATTTTTATAGGAGACAAGAATGAAAACTGCCTAGGAAAATGAGCTAGTAACACTTGATACTGAGTGATTAGTCCATAAAATGGACTTGTCTTATTCTGTGTAGTTTCTGCTGTTCAAAAATATCTGTAATAAAAAGGTGAAAATAAAGAAAGCAATTTGAGAGGCGGAGGTGGAGGATTGTTTGAGGCCAGGAGTTTGAGACCAGCCTGGACAACATAGTGAGAACCCGTATCTATGAAAAAAATTCACCAAATGTGGTGGCACATGCTTGTAGTCCTAGCCACTTGGGAGGCTGAGGCTGGAGAACCGCTTAAGCCCAGGAGCTTGAGGTTGCAGTGCATTGTGATGACAACATTGTACCCTAACCCAGGTGACAAACTGAGATCTTGTCTCTGAAAAGAGAAAACAAAAGAAGAAAATGAAGAAAGATAAATGGGCCTTTCTCAAAGATTTCTGGCATTTCTGGAAAAGATAGACATAATTATCTATGAATTAGAACTTCAAGGAAAAGCTTAAAGTCCTACAATGAAACTTTTATCTCTTGAGGAAAGGAGTATCTCATCAGAATCTCAAAAATGAAATGCATATGGTGGATGTTTAAGAGGAAGAAGTACTGAAGGACTTCAAGATTTTGACTCCTGGCCAGGTGTGGTGGCTCATGCCTATAATCCTAGCACTCTGAGAAGCTGAGTTGGGTGGATTGCTTGAGCTCAAGACCAGCCTGAGCAAGAGCAAGACACTATCTCTAAAAAATAGCTGGGTTGCGCAGGCTACCTGAATCCTAGCTACTTGGGAGGCTGAGGCAGGAGACTCATTTAAGCCCAAGAGTTTGAGGTCGCTGTAAGCTATGATGCCATGATAGACTCTACCGAGGGGTAACAAAGTGAGACTCTGTCTCAAAAAAAAAAAAAAAAAAAAAAAAAAGATTTGACTCCTGTGAAGTCAGAGACTCATACCAGCTCAGAACTTGGGGAAGAAAATTCATGCAGACAAGTCAGGAAAACAGAGATCAGTTGGTGACCCAAGAAAGCTCCAAGTGAAAACTGTGTGGGGAGAATGTTTCCCTGAGCTCAGACAACCCCAAGGTTAACATCTTGTCTGACAGCAAAGTATATAAATCTAGTTTTCAACAATAATCTGCCAACACTGCCAATCAAGAGATCCTGTGGAAAATCAGACCACTGTTACGACACTGCAAGTGATGTTTGCTGGTGTGTGCATCTGTATATATGTTTTAATTATTGAAGTACAATTTATACACAATAAAATCCCCCAGTCATGTAAACAGCTCAGTAAATGTAGCCACTACAACTGAGAGAAGGTATTTCCACCCCTCATGGCACTCCACCAGTCACTTCCCACCAGTCACCTGCCACACACTGCCAAAAACCACTATGTGTTTAAAATTGTATCCATTCCTCAATGTTTGCTAAACCTGGTCTAAGGCAAGATTTTCAGAATACAAATTTATGAAGTCAATTTAGTGGAAGTCAATGAAGTCAATTTAGTGGACCTCAAATATCATTCTTGCGTGTGTGCTTTTTTTTCTTGAGACAAGTCTCACTCTGTTGGCTCAGGCTACCCAAGCTAGAGGGGCAAGGCCTCAGCTTAGCTCACAGCAACCTGAAACTCCTGGATTCAGGCCATTCTCCAGTTTCAGCATCCTGAGTAGCTGGAACTATGGACATCTGCCACAATATCTGGTTAATTTTTTTTTTCTATTTTTAGTAAAGGGAGGTCTTACTTTTGCTCAGGCTGTTCTCAAACTCCTGTGCTCAAGGGATCCTCTTGCCTCAGCTTCCCAGACTGCTAGGACTACAGGTGCCAGCCTCTTGTTTTAAAGAAACAGAATAGAGCAAAAATATTAATTTGTATAAAAAGATTGTATCCATTTGTCCCTGAATTATCTTCACATCTTTGGTGAAAAACCAATTGAAAATATATGGGTGAGCCTAATTCTGTTTCATTTATCTGAAGTCTGTCTATCCTAACTCCAATTCTATACTATCTTGATTACTATAGCTTTAGTCTTGAAAAAAGTTGACTTCTAAAAACAAATTTTGACTTTTAAATATTGTATATCTGTTTGTTTAGGATTTCTCTATTTTCTCTTAGCATTGTTTTGTACCTATGGAGTATAGGTCACGCTCGTATTCTGATAATTTTAATCCCTACATATATTTCATGATTTTGATGGTAATGTGATATTCTTTTTTTAATTTCAACTTTTTATGTTTGACACTAATATATTGACCTTGTGTCCTATGACTTTACTATGCTTACTTATTAGTTTTAAAAACATTCTCATAGGGCGGTGCCTGTAGCTCAGTGGTTGGGGTGCCGGCCCCATATACTGATGGTGGCGGGTTCAAACCTGGCCTTGGCCAAACTGCAACAAAAAAATAGCCAGGCATTGTGATGGCTGCCTGTAGTCCCAGCTACTCAGGAGGCAAGGGCAGGAGAATTGCCTAAGCCTAGGGTTGGAGGTTGCTGTGAGCAGTGTGACGCCACGGCACTCTACTGAGGGCAATGGAGTGAGACTGTCTCTACAAAAAAAAAAAAAAAATTCTCATAGACTGTTTTTCTATGCATGTATAATCATATCACAGCAAACAGAATTTTATGTCTTCTCTTAAAGTCTGTGTCCCTTTTCTTTTTATTGCCCTATTGTACTGGCTAGGACAGCTGGTGCAATACTAATGACAAGTGGTGAAGAAAGTGCTCTGTAATTCACCATTAAGTATAGTGTCAGATGTATGTTCTCCTGTGGATGCCCTTTATTAGATAGCTGAGGAAACTCTCTTTAATTTTTTTTTTTTTTGAGACAGAGTCTCATTATGTTGCTATGGCATCACAACTCACAGCAACCTCAAACTCTTGGGCTTAAGCAATTCTCTTGCCTCAGTCTCCCAAGTAACTGGGACTATAGGTACTTGCCGCAATGCCTGGCTGTTTTTTGGTTGCAGTTGTCATTGCTGTTTAGCAGGCCAGGGCCAGGCTTGAACCCACCAGCCCTGGTGTATGTGGCTGGTACCCTACTCACTGAGCTATGGGTGCCAAGCCAACTCCCTTTATTCTTAACTGAGAGCTTTTATCATGAATGGGTATTGAATTTTTCAAATGTTCATTTGCACTTAAAAAAGATTTTATGTTTTTTTAGGTACATTAATATAATCATACACATTGCTTTTTCAATGTTAACACAACCCTGCATTTTCAGGATAAAACCTGCTTGACCATATGTATTACTATCCTTTCATTGATAGTTGTTTTCAATTTGCTGTTTTTAAAATAATTTTTACATCTATATTCATGACATATACTGATGCATGATTTTTTTTTTGTGTGTGATGCCCTTTCTGCGTTTGATAAGTGGGTAATGTCAGTGTCTCAAGACTTTTCCTTATGGGAAGATTATTAGCCATAGATTTTTTTTGTGTGTGTGTGTGTGAATTTGTTTTTGTTGAGGTATGGAACACAGGGTGGGAAATGTCACTGTGGGGTACCCCTTCCTCACAGGGAATGCCCATTCTAATCTTCCTGGGGAACTTTGTGGAACTTTTTCTTTTTTTTTTTTTTTGAGACAGAGCCTCAAGCTATCCCCCTGGGTAGAATGCTGTAGCTTCACAGCTCACAGCAACCTCCAACTCCTGGGCTCAAGCGAGTCTCCTGTCTTAGCCTCCCAAGTAGCTGGGACCACAGGCTCCTGCCACAGTGCCCGGCTATTTTATGGTTGCAGCCGTCATTGTTGTTTGGCGGATCCGGGCTGGATTCGAATCCGCCACCTTAGGTGTATGTGGCTGGCGCCTTAGCCACTTGAGCCACAGGCGCCGAGCCAGAACTTTTTCTTCTTCTTGGAGCTGCTCTTGGTGCTTGCAGCCTCTTCCGGCCACTGCTGACTGTCTTCTTAGAGGAGAATTTCCTCTTTTTCTTAGACACTGGTTTTGTCGCCTGCCTCTTCAGGATCACTAAGTACTGTTTCGTCCTTGGGTGAAGCTTTCTTCTAGGGAGAACTTAAATTGCCAGTCCTCAAACATCCAGTGGCCTCTTCAAGATCTCTACTAACTAACTCCCCCTTGGAAAAAGATTTCTTTTTCGTGGGTTTAGAGACAGGGATAGATAGGTGGTCTTCCATTCCATTCTTCTGAGGAAACTCCTGGGTCTTTTGCTCTTTCTTCTTTTTGGGTTTTTCCACTGCATCCTCACACTCCTCCTGAGTGCTACTGCTATTTTCTGAAGAAGCAAAGGCAAGTGCAGCCAGCCATTTCTTTTCCTTCTTCAAGCGTTTCTTCTCCTGTTCCTCCAATTTCCTAGTGATCTCAGCAGCCACTTCCTCTGCCTGAACCATTGGTTCCTTCATGACATCCAGATTCTTTCCTGGAATCTCTCCAGTCTCATAGAAGGACAGCCACTCCTCAACTTGTTCCCGAAGCTTCTCCCCAAATATGTTTGTGGGCACCTCAGAAAAGCAATCAATTCATGAGGCAATACTGCATTTATTTGCCAGGTATTGGGAGATTCAGCCTTTGTTCTTGACAGCTGCTCGGCCAATGAAGGTGGAGTGGAAAATGATTCCATATTTTGGTGTGTTACCCCTTGTCTTCAGGGCTCTGGAAACTTGGTCCCTTTGCTGGGCCCTGGGAATCACTGTTAGCCACAAATTTAATAGGCCATTCACGTTATCTTTTTTCTTTTCTTTTCTTTCTTTTTGAGACAGAGTCTCATTATGTCACCTTCGGTGGAGTGCTGTGGTGTCACAGCTCACAGCAACCTCAAACTCTTAGGCTTAAGTGATTCTCTTGCCTCAGCCTCCCAAGTAGCTGGGACTACAGGCACCCGCCACAATGCCTAACTATTTTCTTGTTTTTTATTTTTTGCAGTTTTTGGCCAGGGCTGGGTTTGAACTTGCCACCTCTGGCATATAGGACCAGCACCTTACCCTTTTTGAGCCACAGGGACTGCCCCTGACTATTTTCTTGTTGCAGTTGTTTAGCTGGCCTGGGCCGGGTTGGAACCCGCCATCCTTGGTGTATGTGGCGGCACTGTAACCACTGTGCTACAGGTGCTGAGCCTGATCGTCTTTTCATAAAAATAAATGAATATCTCAAATCTGCTTTTTCTTGAATGAGATTTGGTTCTATGTGCCTTTCTTTTTTTTTTTTTTTGAGACAGAGCCTCAAGCTGTCCCGCTGGGTAGAGTGCTGTGGCATTACAGCTCACAGCAACCTCCAACTCCTGGGCTCAAGTGAGTCTCTTGCCTCTGCCTCCCAAGTAGCTGGGACCACAGGCGCCCGCCACAACGCCTGGCCATTTTTTGGTTTCAGCCATCA
>CAUYTI010138172.1:0-30499 GCA_963575145.1 Galago senegalensis
AAATGACATGAAGGCTGTGTTGACCAGTTTGATGGAAGTAGTTCAGAATGCATGTGAAAACCCCACACTGTACCCCAGAAGTGCATTAATGTACATAGTTAACATTCAATTAAAAAATAAAAAAATAAAAAAATAAAAAAATTACTAGCTAGTGAAGCCCATGATATTTGAGATAATTCAGCTATCATTAGCAAGACCTAAAGATGCTGAAAATAACAGAGTGGTTTCCTGGGTGAGTCTTTGTTTCCCAGTCCTAAAATTTAACACTACAAATTTTCTTCACTCATTATGCACCTCCTTGTTAAAAAGTCTTCAGTGGGTTTTGGGGGTTTGTTTGTTTGTTTCCTATTGGCCAAGAGCCTAGCTCTGATTTGGAATGATAATGGGAGGGTATGATGCCTGCAACTCTCTGTAGTCTAATCTTCTTTTTCTCCTATTTATCCTGAAACATGATCATATCAGTCAGGATCTACATCAATTTAAGTGTGGTATTTATGTCCCCATGCTTTGACATGTGCTGTTCCCTTTGGCCAGGATGCTGCACTAGCCTGCAGCCTCCCCGGCTGGTAACATGGTTTTCTTTCTCTGAGAAATAATTGTTCTCAGCTTTCTCTGATCTCATTTCCTCCCTTCTACCTTGACCCATTCTCAAGGAGCACTATATCCAACCCCTTCTCTCCTCCTAAGTAACCTTATGAGAGTATTCACACAATCTTTTGAATTTATTCACATCACACTGACTATATAATGAGTTCTGTATATGTGGGAGTTTCTGATCCTCTTCTGCATTTCTTGAACTTAGCCCTCTTTCTGATACCTAGGAAGCATTTACCAAGCATGCAGTTAATTTAATTAATAAAAAATATGATGTTGGAACTCTTTAAGAATATTAATAACTCTACCAATAATGTATAAAGTTTTATTTTTAAAAATAACGATGTGTATCCAGACCCTTAACATTCATGTTAAAATTATTTTCAAAGCCCTACAGAAATTATAGAAAAACCTAGAAGTTGTTTGATGATTTTTAAACCACTATTCATCAAGCAGGAAGAATGCCTTACAGTGGAGTAAAGCAGATTACCAAGTACAATAGTTAATTGATTCTAGATAAAGGAGACATATTGAATTGCTAATTATTATGTTCATGTCAAAAGAGCAATGGCCATTCAGTAGATAAATGAGTGGGAAAATATCACTTTCATTACATGAGAAAAATATGGCCAAAGAAATTCTAGCTATACCAGCAATAAATCATAATAATTTGCAAGTTATTTTAAATACTAAAGGTGCTGTAATTTTTTTTCTCAAGAAGAACAACATTTTCATTGTGGAAACTTTCCTGTAATCAAGGTAAACACTGAAGTATAATTTGTTTATTCTGAAAATATATATATACATACATACATAAACATATAAATAATTCATATTTACTCAAGAATTACATTTATCTTATGAAAGGTAATTGTAGGCCTTGAGTTCATATTGATCCAACCCGCATTTAAAATCCACAGTTGTAATTTTCAGAAGCAAAACAAACTGAAATTAAAGGCCCTAAATATTTTTTGTTTTGCTTTTTTGTCTCATAAATGTTGTAACTAAATATCGAATATGGGAGGAGCATGAAGGATCGCAAATGAATGGCTTGCTGAAATGTTGCTGCTAAATACTTCATTGGCACTACTTCATCAGAGTCACCAACAGATGGAGGCTCGCAGGTCACGCCCCACAGCCCAAGTGCAAACCTTCCCCAAACTGAACGCCGTCAGACATATTAAATTTAGACGTTTACCAGGAGCCTACTATGGGCAAGGCACTGAATAGAAGGTAAAGACAAACAAAACATGATTCTTCCCTCAAGAGGCAAATCATCCATAAAAATAGATCAATACATTTACAAATCTATTGCAACAAGCATGCATTAAGCACTTATTGTTTCCAAAGCTTGTGCTGGTATCCAAATCAGAGAGGTAGAAATGGTCCAATTACTGGATGAATTGCTCTGACCAGAAGCATAATCTCTACCATGTACTATGTGCTCCCTGAGGTAGAATTGACTCCTTTGCCTATAATGGTCTTCCTTCAATTCTTCTTCAAGAGAAGAATTTTACTTAAAATTGGACGGTGAACTCACAGATGGCAGAACTCATCAAAAACATACAGGAGCTCATGCAAACAAAAAGAAGGGAGTTTTGTAATCAGCACAAGGGTTTGCATGGGACTGAGTACAGTTGACTATAATTCTAACTGTCTAAAAATCTAAGTCACTGGAAATGCCTTGCCGATTAGGTATGTCTTGTATAAATGTGTTCGAAGACAAGTGGTCAATAAAGAAAGGCAAAGATGCAAATCAAATGTCTCACTGAGAAACAAAATTTCTCAAATAGCAAAACTTAATGTGGCAAACCAAGAGACTAATACATCACATCAACTATGTTAGTTAAGTTTAGGCTGGGATGAGCTGGGATGACTTATGGCCCTATAATTTCTGGGTCTAAACACAATAAAGATTTAATGCATGTTCATGCAACTTCTGATGTGACTTGAAAAAGAGAGAAGCTGTTCTGCTCAAAGTGATTCTTTTTTTTTATTATTAAATGATAGCTCTGTACATTAATGCAGGCATGAGGTACAATGTGCTGGTTTTATATACAATTTGAAATATTTTCATCAAACCAGTTAACATAGCCTTCACGGCATTTTCTCAGTTATTGTGCTAAGACATTTATATTCTACATTTAGTAAGTTTCACGTGTACCCTTGTAAGATACACTGTAGGTGTGGTCTCACCAATTACCCTCCCTCCTCCCATCCTCTCCCTTGCCCTCTCCTCCTTTCCTTTTCCCCTTTCCATGATTCAGGCTGTTTTGAACTTGTGAGGCTGCCATGTCTATGTGCTTTTTCTATAAGGAAAGGAAATACAACTGGTTGAACACAAACTTTTAAATATTTATGCAGAAGATGACATGTTATTCCCCCTATAATCTACCAGCCAAAGAAGTTACACAGTCTGCCTAACTGCAGAGTTGCTGAGAAATATACAGACCGTGTGGCTATTCAATTAGAGGGAATGTTTATGCTACATGGGCAATTAATGCAAGTCCAGTAAATAAATAGAGGTGCTGCCAACAGCAGCAGGGATAAAATAGCATGAGAGAAATGATAAAATACCATTGAGTGTACGTGTTGTGTGGGAAAAGTGAAGACAGCAGAATCTGCTCTCAGATATAGGGGATTTTGATATTGCAGGAAGAGAGAGGAAGGTGCCAGTTAGGGAACAATTTACAAAGAAAAAGTCCTGTGTGGAGGAAGAATAGTACTTGTAGCAAAATTTAAGGAAATGATGATGAAACTTTCTTGAAATGTGGTTATTCCAAATCAAAAAGCTTGTCGTGGGGCTCACCCAAGGAGTGCACTTTCTCAGTAACCCAGATGATTCTTTTTGCTAGATCCATATGTGTCATTTAGAGAAACGCTGGTTCAAAGGGATAAGACAAGCCAAGGTTATATAGAAATGAGAGCAAAATAATATTAAATAATACCAGTTTTAGAAAGTGTTGTTTTTGGATGGGAAAACAAGTTTGAGTAGAAGCAATTTTAATGCTTAAAATTATTAAGCATTAAATGTGGTGATTTTACATCAGTTTATGGAATGACTGAAGTATAGGTTTATAATTTATCTTAATATAATATAAGGTATTGCTAGTTTCTTTTTCTCTCTTCTTTTCACAGTTGCTAGGCTATTCTGAATAGTTCCAACTGTATTAATATTGTGGCTCTACCTTCTTTTGAGTAGTTATGTTTCATCTTATCTTAAGCACTGAATGATTTCATGCTTGGGGAATTAAAGATTTGAGAAAGTAAAAAAAAAAAAATGATGTCAGTGCACATCCACTATCCATCCTCATCACCCTTATGTCGATGCCCACTGTGGCACCCTGTTACCACACGAAAAAAAACAGACAGGACACGGATTGAAGGTACAAGCCTGCAAGAGGTGGGCTTCCCATCTATTCTCTGGGAGCCCTGAGAAACCTCTCTCTTCACCTTTTATTGAAGCCTCATACAACATGAGTCGGGGGCCCTGTGCTAGAATCACATGTTTACTGGTTGCTAAGTGCTCCTCCTGCCCAGGCTCAACTCCCATCCTGTTGCCCTAGGAACACCAGCTTGCTACAGATCTTACAGGCAGCAGCTTGAGGGCTTGTCTCTGGGCTGCAAAACATCTCCATGCTGGCTAGGAGATTGTCTTACTATCAGCGCCTTCTTCAAGAGTCAGTGGCTGTTACTTTTAGCCTAGTGCTCAGTCTCCTACAAAATGATATCTCAGTTAAGAGTTAAGAGTGGTCCACAGCAATAGTAAGAAGACACAGGAAGATGGGATGTTCCAGGATGTTGGTCAAAGAAGTCACCTACAATTAGAATCCATATGATGAGGCATGGGCAAAACTAAAATCTGGGTAGGAATATAAAACTAAGGTCTGTAACAGGATTAAAACTATGCTATAAGGTTAGATGGACACTGTTCTATAGATTGTCTAGGCCCAGCTGGCTGGAAAGCCATCAAAAGGAAAACTGGAATAAGAGTTTGTTCTATGGTATTCCAAGTAGATACAGTGTTACTGCCCACCCATCTAACACTTGAATTTTGTAAATGTCAAATATGTAGATAAAGATGAAAAGAAGATCTGTGCCTTGCTATTGGTTAAACTGGGCATAGATGTGCCCCCCCCCAAAAAAAGCCAACAGGATATTAGACCCTTACCTTACACCTTATAACAAAAAAAATAGTTCAGCATAGATTAAAGACTAAAGGTGATACCCCAAACTATAAAACTCTTGAAAGAAAACACAGAGAAAAAGCTTTATAACGTTAGATTTGGAAATGATTTCTTAGAAATGACAAGAAGAGCACAGAAAATAAAAAGCAAACAGATAAATGGGTCAATGATATAAAACTTGAAACCTTTTGGGCATAAAAGGATCCAATTAGCAGAGTAAAAAGGCAACTCATAAAATTGGAGAAAATATTTGTAAACCACATACCTGATTAGGTACTAACACCCAGGATATATAAAAACTCCAATAACATAAAATCAAATGACCCAATTAAAAATGAGCAAGTGGGATTTATCCCTAGGATGCAAGGATGTTTCAACATCTAAAAATTAATGTATGCAAAACACCAGACTAACAGAACAGAGGATAAAACACAGAATCACCTGAATAGATGCAAAAAAGTGCACTTGACAAAATCCAACATCTTTTTATGACAAAAATTCTCAACAAACTGCTTATCAATTTGTTTCAATACAGTAAACACCAAATATGAAAAGCCAATAGCTGACTCCATAGTTAATGTTCAGAAACTGCAAGTTTTTTCTCTAAGATCTGAAACAAGGCAGGGACGTCCATTCTCACGACATCTCTTCAATACAGCTATGGAGGTCCTGTTCAGAGAAATCCTGAACAGGAGTAAAAGAACGAAAGACATTCACATCAGAATGGAAGAACTAAAATTATCTCTGTTATCAGATGACATAATCTTATACGTAGAAAACTCAAAACACCATACACACACACTGTTACTAATAAACATAGTAAAGCTGTAAAATATAAATTCAGTATCCAGAAAGCATACGCTACACACTTAACAACAACAAAAAAATTTAAAAATTAAACTTAACATGCAATCTCATTAAAATGTCACAAACAATGATGATAAAACGCTTAGGAATATGCTTAAGCAAGGAGAGGAAAGATTCATACACTGGAAACAATAAAATATTGCTGAAAGAAATAATTAAGACACAAACAAATGAAAAAGCATCCCATATTCATGAGATAAAAGACAATATACTTCCACATGAAAGCTGTAAGTCAACTACAGCCCAAGATGGAGGGGAAGAGGGGGAGGGGAAGAGGGGGAGGGGAAGAGGGAAGATGGGAGGAGAGAGGTTAATCGGTGGGACCACACCTATGGTGCATTTTATAAGGGTACATGTTAAAGCTATTAAATGTAGAGTATAAACATCTTAATACAATGATTAAGAAAGTACACTGAAGGCTATGTTAACCAGTTTGTTGTAAGTATTTCAAATTGTATATAAAACCAGCACATTGTACCCCATAAATGCATTAATGTACATAGCTATGATTTAATAAAAAAAAGAGACTATTATACATATATTAAAAATTTTTTTTCAGGCTACCCAAAGTGATCTAAAAATTCAATGAGGTTCAAAACGATCTAAAAGTAGAGCTATCATGTTCCATAATCTCACGAAGGGGTATTTATACAAAATAACCAAAATTAGGATCTCAAAGAGGTGTCCATACACTCATGATTATTACAGTATTAAAAATACTTAAGGTATAAAAGTAACCTCAATGTCTACCAATGGATGAAAGAATGAAGAAAGCGTGGCATATAAATGCAATGGAATATTATTTAGCCTTACAAAAGCAATGAGATTGTGTCAAATGCAACAGTATGGGATAAAAATTGAGGACATTGTAAGTTAAACAACCAAGTCATGAGCAGACACATGCTCGTGTACATGATAACACGTACAGATACCTAAGGAAGCCAATTAGTAGAAATAGAAAGTTACAGTTGTTGGGAGAGGAGGAAAAGGTGTTTTATTACTTAATACACATAGATTTTTTAGTTCTGCAACATGAAAAAGTTCTTGGGCAGCACCTGTGACTCAGTGGGTAGGGTGCCAGCCCCATATACCAGGGGTGGCAGGTTCAAACCCATTTGGCAGGCACCTGTAGTCCCAGCTACTCAGGAGGCTGAGCAAGAGAACCACCTGAGCCCTGGAGTTAGAGGTTGCTGTGAGCTGTGATGCCACAGCACTTTACCAAGGGTGACAAACTGAGACTCTGTCTCAAAAAAAGAAAAGAAAAGGTTCTGAAAATCTGCTTCATACAATGTAAATATATTTCACACTTCCATACTATGTACTTATAAATGATTAAGAAGGTAAATTTTATAATATGTGATTCTTATAACAGTAAAAAGAATTATAGACCAGACTGTATGCCCTCATCTCTGTATCAAATAACAGAAGTGATAGTAAATTGAAACAAATTCTATGCCTCAGTTCTATATCTCTAAAGAGAAAAATGCTTACCCTGACCAAGTCACTGATTACTATTAAATTAATGTATCTTGTAAGTCTCAAATGAAATAGTTTGTTTCAATGTTATTTGAAAATAAATAATAATAATACACAGCATTCATTTTTTTTACAAAGCCTAGAAACGAATAACAAAACCTAACTTGTTTTAATGATCCTCTGCAGCATGTTTGATGGAAGTTTTTGAATAAGTATAATTTACTGCATGTATAAAGAAGATCCCATTGGAAATAGGTGGTACCCTAAAAAACAAAATTACACCAAAAATAATTTGTCATAAAGGAACTGTGGGCTGGGTTCAGTGGCTCATACCTATAATCCTAGCAGTCTGAGAAGCTGAGGCAAGTAGATGGTTTGAGCTCAGCAAGAGCTACAGCAAGACCCTATCTGTACTAAAAAATAGAAAAATTAGCTGGGTGTTGTGGTGGGTGACTGTAGTCTCAGCTACTCAGGAGGCTGAGGCAGAAGGATTGTTTGAGCCCAAGAGTTGGAGGTTGCTGTGAACTAGGCTGACATCACAGGAATCTATCCTGGGCAACAAAATGAGAGACTCTGTCTCAAAAAATAAAAAAATAATAAGAAAATAAAAATAAAGGAACTGTGTATTCAGGTATATACAGGATCAAAGAAATTAATAAGGGATTGTAAATTACGTGCAAACAAACAAGGAAAACTGTTACACACTCACACACATATACCCACACCTCCCATCTTCACCCCAGACTGAAGTGATAACAGGAGGGAACGATGTTATCAGAGCCCAGTGGCCCAGTGAAAACTTAGATCACAGACAGGAGCTGGTCAAGAGAAGTGGTAGCTAGGAGGGAGCACATCTGCTGTCAGAACTGCAGCAAGGCAGGGAGAAAGGATGAAAATAAAAATTTTGACCACTCTTTTTCCCTGCTAACATCCACCACTGACCAAACCCAAACACAAGCCAGGGAACGGGAGAGTGCAGGTTATGCAGTTTAGAGATGCCGTCTCCCAGCACAGAGAGCAGAGACGAGAAGGAATGCCGGGAAGCAGGGGAGACAACAAAAAAGCACAGAAACACAGAAATGCTGGGGTAAATCATCTTCATGTGTCAACACTACTTATAATTTGACAAATATGTCCATCTATCTGTCAGCCACAGGTCACGTAGTTGATAGCTAATTATGACCACAAAAGCTCAATGGCACACACACACAAATAACACACTAATCAGGATTTACTGGGGTGTGAACTGCTTGAGCATTTCTTGTTTCTTTCCTCCCTTTCCCCCTGGGAAGGCAGATGAGCCCACAGATCTCCTTCTCAGCACAACTACAGGCAGAAGAGACAAAGACCAGCCACCGTGCAAGGGCTTTTCAACCCTTGGAGCACATCCCTCCTATGAAATCCAATTGGCCAAAGCAAGTCACAAAGATGCCGCAGTCGAGTGGGCTCATAAAGTCAGTATCCCACCTCGCTACTGGGCAGAGCTACATGCAAAGTCACTCAACAAAAGAAACAGTTATGGAGAGAGGTGACGAACTGGCCCTATGAGGTGTATTCTTCTACATGTATATAAAACATTCAATGCCACCTTTATCATGTTCAGGTGCAGAAAGAAAGAAGAGGTAGGTTTTGTGCATTCCTACATCATCCCCTCAAAAAGACCAGTGAGACTATTAACACCTGTTTCTATAAAAACCCGTATCCAGAAAGAATTGAAAGTCACAATAGATTATGACCTGGGCCCCCATGGCGTGAGCACATATAGGTTGCCTAGTAATAAATATCAAAGCAGCGCTCACCCTTTAGGCCAACACATAGCGGAATGCCAAGGTCCAATAAATAAATAATGAAAGAAGGAGAAAACAAAAAGGTCAAGGATGCACGTACATCAAGACTGTGACGGCATCTTTGTGGCGCTGAACTCTACAATCCATAGGTCTCATTTTATTTTGTTATTTTTCTCTTTCTCTGAGTTCCTGTGTCCCAGAATTGTTTTTTTATTACCAGGCTCCCCTTTGGTTTTTCCATCCTTTTTCTGAGGATTGGATTTTCCTCCTTCCTAGGCCATGCTTTCTCTGTGGGTAATTTTTCAGCTTCATGATACTGACGACAAAGAGCCTCTGAGGATCTGATTATTTTGCCCAGGCATTTCTGAAGTCTACCCTCAAGATGAATCCAGGGTACCTGAGCTGACCATCACGGAAGCACGCCTACTTAAAAGAAGAGAAGCAAGGAAAATCTGAGCGCCACAGGAAGAGATTCTTCCAAGGGAGCTCATCACCATACGGAGCCTGGCCTCTCCACTGGCTAATTCCAAAACTTGAGTGTTATCGATATTTCACATTTGATAATATTTTCTTGTACACACTCATAAGACAGGGAAATAAATAAAACAGGAATCTAAAATGGAAATTATAATTAGATGCAGATAGGAGTTTATAAGAAAAAACTAAGATTTCTGCTGATTGTCTTATTATTATGCTCTAGAGATCATCATGAAATCTAGAAAGAGCTCTGTTTGTTTGCTTGTTTTCTGTTTTGTTTGGTTTTGTTTTGAGACAGAGACACAGAGTCTCACTATGTCACCCTGGGTAGAATGCCTTTGGCGTCATAGCTCACAGCAACCTCAAACTCTAGAGCTTAAGAGATTCTCTTGCCTCAGCCTTCCAAGTAGCTGGGACTACAGGTGCTGCCACCATGCCCGGCTATTTTTTTGTTGCAGTTGTCATGGTTGTTTGGCTGGCCCGGGCTGGGTTCAAACCTGCCAGCCTCAGTGCATGCGGCTGGTGCCATAACCACTGCAGTACAAGCACTGAGCTGGGTTTGTTTTTTTCTTTGTTTGCCATACAGGGAACAAGCAAGAGGAAGAATTCCATTCAGAGGGCAGGACCTAGACTCTGGGATGGTGGTTTGGTTATGAAGCAGGGGAGGTGGCCTAGGACTCAATGCATTTTTTTTTTTTTAGCTTGGAGCTCAATTATCTTCTGGCCTATATTATCCAATGTGATGTGTTGAGGAAATTTCTTTCTCACTCTCTAGAAAGCAAGTTGAAGGGCAAACAGTAAAAATAAAGAAAAAGAATTTTTTGGTAGTCTTCATTTGGGCCACCCCCCAATATCTCTTCACCATATCTAATTTCTCTCTCTCTCTCCAAATACTATGTGCATTTGGAGAATACACATTAGAAAAATGCACTCTTTATTCACGGATGCACACATATACATGTATAACACCTGACTGTGTATCTGATATATAGAAGGACGCATGTGTGTCTATGTGATGTTTATATGTGTGTATCCACGCATGAAGAACCAGAGCTCCTTTCCTAAGATCATACAACTCCTAAGCAATCAAATCCAAGTTTGAACTGTGGGCAGCTAAATGCTGAAGACTCCCTGTCTTTCCAAAATAAGAGATTGATTACAAACACCTATGCTTTTTATCCCAATGCCATGAGCTAGATTAAAGAACTTTGGCTTTTAAACCCATTAAGTCCTTTGGGAAACTCAGAAAGAAGATGTGAAGCCCTGGAGTTTCACAGAGCAGCGCAGATAATCACTGGTCAAGAGGCTCTGCGTATTGAATTTACAATCTATCCGTGTGACTCTGAGATAGAGCTCAGAATACCTAGCGGACAGCCACAAAGTGTCGCTTTAGAGCTTTTTTTCTTCCTGAAATAATAATCTTTTACCCCGTGTATACACATAAGATGCAAAGCATGTGATTCATAGAAGAAAAGGAAGGAACTAATATCTGTACGGTGTCATCTTTGGGCCAAGGGCTGAAGAGATTCCTTTGTACTCACTTCCTCACTTAGGTCTGGGTATGCTTCCTGGCCACAGCGTGAAGTCTTGCTCTTTGGTGCAATTTACAGGATCTTTGGGGATTTTGTCAAGTTTGGCTTCCTATTGTAAATGGTGAGCAGGCTGAGGTGGAAAGATACCCAAGCCAACAGATAAAAAGTGGCTGGGAGTCATGGTGGGACACCTGAAGGGCTGCCCTGGCTCAGGCTGGGAGCCACCCTGCACACCGAGGCCTGCTGGGGTGCTGAATTAATGAGCTGACCTCCAGCAAACGTATCTAGAAATGCCTTTCAAACTAAAATGTTTTTGTAAGGAGAACATAAGAGAAAAATGCATGGATTAGAGTTGAGGTAAAAATATTTTTTTTCTAAATACATATGAAATTGTGACAGGAAATGAGCAAATCTCCCCTTCTATATATATATATATATATATTTTTTTTTTTTTTTTTTTGGCAGTTTTTGGCCAGGGCTGGGTTTGAACCCGCCACCTCCGGCATTTGGGGCTGGTGCCCTACTCCTTTGAGCCACAGGGGCTGCCCAAAATAGTTCTATATTATTTGCATATATAAATTTATTCTTACAGAGCCAGCTTAAGTTTTATATATAAAACTTGATTCCTGTTTTATAAGACTACTTTTAGAATTCCCCATAGCGTATTCGCTGGCAATTTTTGGTAATTTCAGGATGGATTGAAACTTGGAAAACAACCATTGTGCCCCAGTGGAAATTTCATTGACTTCGGAATTAAACAATTCTGAGTGCGAATTTACACTGAGAAGCGTACCAGAATGACAACGAGAGGGTAGAGATCATCCCCCAGGATAACCGTTCCCACCTTGAAAGTAGGTGAAAAACGCATAGCTCAGGGACTTAACCTACATAATAAATTCTATCTATTACCGTTCTCATGAAAAAATTAAAAAATAAATTCCATGCTTGATAAAGTTGAGCAATACAATTTGGCAAGCAAATGGAAGGTGCCTTTTTTTATTTGTAATTTATAACCATGTCGGGACCATGCCGAAGAATTCCTAATATTTTCACAGCTGGGGATTAATGTAGCAGGTGCATTAACAACAAGAGAATAAGGACCAGCCCCCAGTAGCGTCTGTTTTGAAGGGTGCTGCTGTTTTGAAGGTTGGGTATGGCAAGCACAGCGTCTGTGCTTTGTGGTCACTTCTAGCTCGAGAGAGAGGATCAATGACAGATACACCCGGGCAGACTCTGCCTGTGAGGAATCTCATCTGAGGACCTTTGCGAATGGCTATGGCTTGGCTGGCAGGACGCTGCCTGAGCACAGGACTCTCAATGCAAGCTTGGCTCTGCCTTCAGGGCAAAAGGATCCGTTGCTTTTTCCTCCCCTTCCCAGGAATGCAGACACATTTCTATCTGTTTGAGGGGAACGCATCAACCAGCCAATGAGAACTAAGGAGCACGGCTGCAATCACAGCACAGGCCCCCCATTCCTGGTCTCCTGAGTGACTGAGACTCCCCCCATGGGACACAGCTGCTCCACAGGCAGTGAGGCCCCTCCTCATCACATCCAGATGCTGCTGTACATACAGGGAATCGGAAAGGTGGGGCAGTCAGGAAGGCAAGCAACCCACACCTTCTCTGGGGAATGTATGATACAATAATAAACTTGACCCAAAGTCTGCATAGCACCCAAATAGAAAGTTACAGTCAACTTTGGCTTTCCTGACCATGATTGCCCCAGCAGCTCCCTGTGATTGGCTTCTGAGGATAAGAGGCAGGAGGCACAAGAGAAGGAACTGATCTTATTTGCTACAAATAACACAAAATTCTTCCCATGTATAATAAATGAGTTCAGTGTATAAAGATGTATATCCAGTCCATTGTCTCCCAGGGGCTTTTATTATAATTTTTTCTCCTACTTCTAATTCCAAAATGCACAGAGGCTTGAGGATTTTCCCAAGTTATAGTCAACGGGCAAGTGTTAGATCAAAGACGGAAAGTAACCTAAAGCTCTGGAGGCCAAACTTGGTTTCCTGCCCTCCGTCACCTGCTCCTGCTGTCACTGCTGCAGTCACACAGCTGCTATCCATCCCAGCGGATGCCCCAGGCATCACTCTAGTAGTCCTAACAATCTGTAATAATAATAATATTCACCATTTGCTACATAGTGTCCTGTGCACTAGGTTAAGTGATCAAAACATCCCATAAATTATCCCATTTCATCCTCAAAAATAACAAATGAAATAGATACGATCATGGCCTTCATTTTAGAAATGAAAACTGACGTAGGAGGTTAAGAACTGACTCAAGGTCATAGACCTAAGCTTCCACCTGATCTGTTTCATTCCAGTGCCCAGGAATACAATTTTTTTTTTTTAGGAACACAAATCTTACCATATATCTCATAACCAAGAGACAATGCACCCTTCCTACAAACCCTCAAGTCCAGGGATTTTTTGGCACACCAGAAAGGGTCTCCTCTTCACAGCCTCCCCTTTGAGTTCCCATCATCCACACTTGTGGGAGCTGAAAGAAAAATTGAGGAGCGGGCACAGATATAGAGACCCAGGGATTTTAAAGCCTCCCCACAAAAGATAATCTTTTTCTTTACTCTCTCCATTCTGCGGCAAATATTTTTTGTCCTTTTATTTTACCCTATTGCTATATACCTGTCGGAGGGATCCATGGGCTTCACAAAATAGCCCCCCAAACAATGTATAAACCAAAGCCAAGCTAAAATGAAGTTGTAGGAAACAAAGTGCTTCTGACTTGGAGGGATTGCTGGAGTGGTTTTTCTTCTCAGAACCTTTAGCATTTATTCCTCTCTGTGAACCTTTTGTCCCCTATGGCCAGGCCAACCAATTATTTTCTTCCATTGTATCACAGTGAGTCCAGACATTTTCAGGGCTCTGACATCTTAATGAATCTAATTTCATGGCTTCTCCAGATGCTATTCTCTCGCCTTTTCCCCTTCACTAACAGGCAGGCTCAGACTTCTCTGCATGAACTGTAGTTTCCCTGTGAGGTCTGCAGATTTGGAGCGAGTCAGGGCAGCATGAGTAGGAGGAGAGCCAGCCTGGGGGCAGGCAGCAGGGCTGAGTGGTCTGAAAGTCAGAGGTGCTGGGTTTTAACCCTCTTTCTTGTAAGTATCTCATCCTTTTCATTCAGAAAACCTCTTTAGAGCATTTGTCCCTGGCCCCTTACTGTGCTCCTGGCTATGCAAACTGCTTGCTTTCTCTCTCCTTCTCTATACCATTTTCATGATTGGAAGTTCATGAAGATGGTAAAAGTTGGGGCAGAGTCACTGGCTTAGATAGGGGTCTTTGTTTATTTCATGCTAGAGGAAGCAGTGGAGAACAGGTCTGAGAAGAATTCCACGCAGACAGGTAGATTTCAGTTGCCCACGGCCACTCCACCCCGCCCTCACCTGCTTCATGTTCCCAGTTCCTCTATTGCTGACACATCGGAGCTATCCTAGGGGTGGAAGTAGAGTACTGGCCTTTCACTATGTGACATCCTGCACTGCGGACAAAGAGACTTAAGGGTCCACTTCCTTAACTGGGGAACTTGACAGCAGTATACAGAGAGGGAGAGATTGGGCCACCCAATTACTCTTTGGAATGATGGTTATTTTTTTTTCTCTTTCTTTTTTACCATTACCTTAGGTCAGGTTATGATCAGTGTGCTCCCATATTAATACAATAGAAAAGGAATTTAGCTAGTTTCCAGTCTCAGTTTCTTTTACTGTATCCACTCCTATCCACAGTGGGTTTTCCATTTTTGTCTTCTAAGTAAAACCCTTCAGCCCTTTATTGGTGGCACGTTTCCTCCCACACCTGGTCCATCCTTTCTCCTGCAGCCTACTGGAGCTCCCCTCCTCCACTAAGCGGCTCTGTGTAAAGAGAGCCATTCCTCCCACACCTGGTCCATCCTTTCTCCTGCAGCAGGAGGAGCTCCCACAGAGCCCCCCTCCTCCACGGTGTGGGCCCTTGATAAAGATCAAGGTTCATTCCCTCTGCTCTCCCTTTTCTGTCAAGTGATCATCCCATCCATTCCTCAAATCCCAGTCTAATCCTTCCTCATGAGGATTACTCAGACTATCTCACAACGTCTCTGTTTTGTTCTTCTCTGTACCAAATCAGCATTAAACAAACATTAACAGGGGTTAAACATGCATTTTAGAAGCTGTGCATGGAAAAGCAAGGCCCTTAGCCTCCCTTTAGTGAAAGACAATACATTTCTAACATTCTTTACCTCGGCCTCAATAAGAACCTTGCACATGTACAACCTCAAAGTGTTTTCATGAAATGATACTATTGATGTTTAACCCCTTCTGACAGTGCCTGTGATAGTCTTTCTATTGTATTCTGTGCATACAAAATCGAAGGGCGCCAACCAACCGCACTGATTTAACACCTCTCTAACGTGTCAGGACGGAATTCTGAGAGTACTCGTTTAGACTAGGAGACAGATGTTTAATGCTATGCTACTCCACATGCGTTCTGTAAACCAGCAGTATCATCATTTAGGAGCTTGTTAGGAATACTGAATCCCGGGCTTTGCCCTAGACTTACCATAGGAGAGTCTATAATTTAGTAACTTTTTTAGTGTTTCATAAGCTCATTAACATGCAAAAGGTACTGATGAAGAGAACCACATATAACATGTAGGGAATAATAAATGGACAGAAGTTTGGGGATGGAAGGACAGGCAAGGTAACAAGGCTGATTTTGAGTAAACCACACAGGGACTGGATTTTGTCACATAACTCATTACATCTGTCACCTAAAACAATGCCACAAGGACATTAAATATCTTTCTTTTCTTTCTTTCTTTTTTTTTTTTTTTGCAGTTTTTGGCCAGGGCTAGGTTTGAACCCACCACCTCTGGCATATGGGGCCAGTGCCCTACTCCTTTGAGCCACAGGCACCACCTCAGTTATTTTCATATTTAAGAGCAGAAGACTGAGTCTGAGGAAGTTTCAGAGTCTTGTCCCATGACCCACAATTAACAAAAAGCAGAGCCACAGACTGGGAAAACATTTGCAAAACACACATCCAATAAAGAATTTGGACACACAACATACCAAGAGCCTTAAAACTCAACAATAAGAATACAACCCACCCTATTTAAAAAAAATAGGCAGGAGGTCTGTACAGATGTCTCAGCAAACGAGACATACAGGTGGCTAACAAAAAAAGCTTCTGAAAAGACGTTTGGCATCACAGCTCATTAACGAATTGCAAATTAAAACAAAAATGAGCTCCCAGTGCACACCTATTACCATGGCGAAAACCCAGAGGACGGCCCCAAATGCTGGAGAGGCTGTGGAGTAACAGGGACTCTCTCGTTCATTGCTGGTGGGAAGGCAAAACAGTATCAGCATTTCGGAAAACACAGTCTTTTACAAAACGAAACTTAGCCTTACCAGACAGTGCAGCAATGGGGCTCCTGGGTATTTATCCAGGTGAGCTGAAAACATAAGTCCACACAAAAACGTGTATCCACACAAATATTTGTACTACTGATACCGGACAAGTGGCGCCCCAGCCAGCTCAGCGGAGCGGGGCTGGAGGACCTGCAGCCTCCATCTTGGCGGGGTTGGTGGCGGCAGCCGGCAGAGGAACCAGCAGGCTGGAGCGTAGGCAAGTGGGAAGGAGTTTCCCTCCCCCCACAGAGGCTCCAGGAGCCAAAGGAACCCAACAGGAGCGGGAAGACACTGGCGCCGGGCTGTCTCCTCACTAGGCCTTCCGGCAATTCCTCCCGTGCCTCCCTGATTGGTCTGTTTTCAGGCCCCAAAAGCTCATTGGACAGCTGCCCCTATATAAGCCAGAGAGCCTGAGCACAGACCTTGGCAGATCTCAGGAGAAAGAGCAGAAGAGCAAAGAGGTTTGGCTCTGTAACACTTGTATCCTGCTCTACCAGATTTGCCCCTTTATAAGAGCTGTAAACACTTGCAAGGAGGTTTCCCCCTTTCTAAGAGCTGAAACACTTGTATATAAACCTATCTTACTGCTCTGCAAAGAGGTTTGGTTTGTTGTGAGAGTTGTAACACTTATACCTGTTGAATAAAACCTATCCTGTGGTCCGTCCCTTCATTCTTCAAACTGCCGAGACCAAGAGCCTGGAAATTCAGCATCAAAAATCTGGTATCACTACTATATAGCTTTATCCATCATTACCAAAACATGGAAGCAATCAAAATGTCTTTCATTAAGTGAAAGAATAAACTGGGGCACATACAGACAATGGAGTGTTATTCAGTGATAAAAGTAAATGTGCTATAAGGGGAAAAAAACATGAAAGAAACCTAAACAGGCTTGGAGTGGTGGCTCACACCTGTAATCCTGGCACTCTGGGAGGCTAAGGCTAGTGGGTTGCTTGAGCTCAGGAGTTCAAGATCAGCCTGAGAAAGATTGAGACTGTCTTTAAAACTAGCTGGGCTTTGAGGCGGGGCACCTGTATTCCCAGCTACTCAGGAGGCTGAGGAGAGAGGATCTCATGGGCCCCAAGAGTTTGAGGTTGCAATGAGCTATGATGCCATAGCCTCTCGACCCAGCTCTCCCCTGGATGACAGATAGCTGTTTCAAAAAAACGAGAAAAGAAACCTAAACATCTGTTGCTATGTAAGAAAATCCAATGTGAAAGGGCTATGCACTGATTCTGACTATTATAAGTATATATATGATATATATAGAACATTCTGGAAAAGGTGAAACTATAGAAACAGTAAAAAGAAATCAGTGGTTGCAAGGGTGCAGAGGCAGAGATGCAGGATGAGTGGATGGGTCACAGGATTTTTTTAGGACAGTGAAACTCCCATATGATGCTACAGTGGTCAACACGTGGCATTACATAATACATCTGATGAAGCCCACTGCACTATACAATATGCAGACTGAACACTGATGTAAACAATGGACTCTAGTTAATAATTATGCATCAGTATTGGTTTATCAATTCTAAGAAATGAATCACCCTAATGCAGAAGTGTTAATCATTGCAGACATTGCAGGGGGTGAAACAGAGTATAGGGGAATTTCTTGTGTTTTCTATAAAGTTTAAAATGCTCTTTCAAAAATAAAGTTTAGGCTGGGCAGTAGCTCACACCTGTAATCCTAGCACTCTCGGGGGCTGAGGTGGAAGGATTTCTAGAGCTCAGGAGTTCGAGACCAGCCTGAGCAAAAGCAAGAAACCTTCTCTCCTAAAAATAGAAACATTAGCTAGGTGTGGTGGTGGGCACCTATAGTTCCAGCTACTTGGGAGGCTGAAGCAGGAGGATCAATTGAGCCCAGGACTTTGAGGTTGCTGATGCCATGACACTCTAGCCTGGACACTAGGGTGAGACTCTGTCTAAAAAAAAAGAAAACTTCCAAAATAAAATAAACTTTATCAAAATGGGAGGCTAAGTGAGAATTTAAACTTAGGTTTATCTGATATGAGAGACTGGGCTCCAGGAAGAAAGCAAAGGACACTTGGACTTCAGATGGATGAGAATAATTTACTTCAGTTAGGAGTTGACATGAATTTTGAGTGGAGTTGGTGTGATGCTTACTCTTAATGTTTCTCCCCTTTGGAAAATAAATTCCCTCCGCAGTAACAGTGCTGTAAATAGTGAATGAATATTCATGAAATAAATCCCACAGAGAAATAAATAAACCAGTTCTACACAAACCCTTACAGAAAATATAAAAGGCAACTCTCCCTAATTCATGTTAGGGGACAGCATTCCTCTGATTCCAAAATTAAAGACGTTATAAGACAAGTTCAGATACCACTGACAAAAATTCTCTGACTTGGATTCATCTGTCAATCTCCAACAAAGCAAATTTAATTACCAATGAATCAGCCAGGAGAAACAGCAATATTGATAACACTTGTAACACCTATTAGTCCTCAATTTATGAGAGCAATAGAACATGTAAGTAGTTACCCCCAGATGGAAAGTCAGCATCACTAAAACACAGGCCTCCCCTCTAGCCGGTTGTAAAGGGACGGTCTGAAATGCTTTCCCCCGTGGAACTGACTCCGGGAGGATGAAGTTACCTCTGCAGTCTATTTCTGTGAGCTTGGTCAATCCCACCAGCACCTGTGGGTGGCATTGTTCTTAGGAATTTGTTTTAATTCCAGGTGTTTATAAACATCAACGTTACTGACAAGTATTTAATTACCCAACCTTTCAGAAACTTCAAAGGAACTCCAGGACATATAAAATATGAAAGTGTATGATACTGTGAGATACTAGTTATTCAAGTATAGTAAATAAAGAACTTCTCTTAACCACTTCTCTTTTCCTGGATTAACTGAAAGGAATAATGAATAGTCAGCATTTTTTTTTCGTCCTACCACATTCAAAGAGAATGCTACTGGCAGGTGATAACTCCATCAAAAGCATGGTGGGAGCCTGTCCAGGCTCCAAGCTGAAAGCAGTCCCCAGCCTTTGGCTCAAACTCAGATCTTTGACAAAACCCTCCCTAAATCTTTCTGACTTAACTAGGGTGTTCTCTGCTGCTGTTCCCAAAACAAGTCTCCTGGTCTTTCTGAAAGTGATTGATGACCCTGCAACGTTCATTAATTCACTTAGCATATTAGATGTCCACCAAATGCTGGACAATGTGCTCAGCCCTGGCCACCCTCCATCATCTAATGCCTTTACCACCCACCTTCATCCTGATCACTGATACCAGCTTCCTTTTGCCCCGAGCTCTGAAACTCGGGGCAAAGAAGAATTCGAACCCCTCCAACCCTGCTCCATGTCTGTGGACACCAGGGACCACTCTTAGAGGGCCCCTCCCCTCTGAGGTCTGCTAGGACCCATCCCAGGCCAGCAGTGAGTATTCAAAAGTCATCGCCTAAAGCCTGAAGTTTAATCGACCTTTTCTCTATTTTACCCACAGAGCTCATAGGAATGCGACAGCCCTGGGAGGATCTGCTCTTGGATTGTCATCTAGAAACTCTTATTAGACGTATGAGCAGGAGATAAACGTCTGAGACTTTGAGGGACTCTCCTAAATCCTCGTACCCTCCAGCACAATCTAAAGGACCAACAGCCAGCCAAGGGGGTCCAAGTCTGGCCATTTACATGAAACACCACGTGAGCGCTCCCAGCGTCCCTACACACAGCAGCCCAGAGGGCGTCCTAAAGCTTAGTCCAGTTTTGCTCCCAAAGGTAACAGCACAATAGTGCCCTCTAGCGACAACCGACCGTCCGTGTTCCGGAGGCTGTAACGCGAATTCAGAGCCTGGTGGATCCCTCTTTTTCTCCTCTGAAAATGAGAAGGTGTAAATAATCTGACGCCTGAGTCATATGTACCTGGTTACAGCCACGTGCTCCCTCAGAGAGTCAAAGGTTAGTGTCTTTCAGAGTCGACTGGGTCTTTGTTTCCTCTGCAAAAGTCACTTGTGCTTTTTCCTTTTATATTTTTAAATAGCTCTATTGGGATAAAATTTGCATACCGTAAAAACTCACCCATTTTCCTCGAACACATCAGTGTTTTTCGGTAGATTTGCAGAGTTCTCCAATCATCAGCAAAATCTCATTTTAGAGCAGTTTCATGACCCACCAAAGACACCTCTTACCCACGGGCCATCTCTTTCCCTTCCTGTCCCTTGATAACCACGAAGCCACTCTCTGTCTCTAAGATAAGCCTGTTCTGGACGTTTTAAACAAACAGCATCAGACAAGGGGTGGCGTTTGGCGCCTGGCTTCTTGCACTCGGGGTAATGATTCTGAGCTTCACGCAAGGTGTCACCTGCTTCAGCGCCTGGTTCTTTTCTAAAGCTGGGCATGTTTCCTTGTATGAATGAACTGCCTGTTGTTTACCCATTTCTCCCCTGGTGCTGTTTCGGAGTAAAAATAATTATGAGCTGAGGCTTTACTGAAATCTACACAGGTGACCCTTAAGTTGATTCTGAAAAGTTCCAGTACTAGATGTTGGGAGGATTTTTTTCTATAAAAAATAACTTACCTTATTACCTTCCCACAGAAGGACAATTAACATTGTAATAAGGTTAATAAGGGTACAAGAGCTTTCCAGACTCACCTTTGTCAGAAAGGAGTGGTTTGCTTTGAACTCTGTAATATGCCTTTTTCGGTAAGGGACAGACAGCACGGCTGTGGCCTGTGAAGCTCAGGAGTGTAAGTTACTGTGAAAAAAGGCCTCACACAGTCTCCAGACCTGGTGTTTCATGTGCCCCTTGTAAGGACAATTCTTGTTTCCAACCTAAAACTAACAATTGCGTATTTTGTATCTCTGATGTGGAGTTCCAGGGTCATACCCTGTCCATCCGAGCAGGATCCCCCACCATCTGGACAAGATGACAGCCGTTCTAGAAATACTTACCTAATCAGTTTCCCCCATTTTCTAACACATACCAGAATTATTATTATTCATTTTCATATTTCAATCCCCTGATGACCCTAAAACCTAACGTAACTGACTCTGACTCTCCAAAAATAAAAAGTTTTATACACTCGCTGAAAATTCCCATAGAATTAACATGGCTAAGAATTTAGTTTTTCACATGCTGATAAAACTCTACCTTGTACATTTAAGGCAGGGCTTTTGCTGAGCATCTTAATCTCTTATCTCAAAGGAAGATCCCAGTGCCCTTGGGAGAGAATTCCTGTCCTAATCCTTAACACTACAGTTCCCTAACAATATTGGCTACTTGGCCAATGGCACAAAAAATGCCTGGCCATTAAAGAGAAAGAAAAATGTAGTGTATTCAAAAGATACAATAGAGATGACTCAAGTCATAATTCCACCAGCAATACTTATTCTAAAGGTTTTTAAGTTTATACAGTAGCCGGGCGCAGTAGCTCATGCCTATAATCCTAGCACTCTGGGGGACTGAGGCGGGTGGATTGAGTTCACAGGTTCAAGATCAGCCTGAGCCAGAGTGAGACCTCATCTCTAAAACTAGCCAGGCATCATGGGGGGCACCTGTTGTCCCATCTACTTGGGAGGCTGAGGCAAGAGAATCACTCAAGCCTAAGAGTTGGAGGTTGCTGTGGGCTATGATGCCACAGCACTCTACCAAAGGCGACAGAGTGAGACTCTGTCACATAAATAAATATGTATATAAATAAATAAATTAAATAGAATAAATAAATACATGAAACTTATACAGTATAAGCCAACAAATGACTATACTTTGTAAGAAAATATTTGCTGAAAATCTAAGAAGTAGATAATTGTTCTTTTTCACTATTGCTACAGCTTCAATTTTGATCTGAAGCTGAAATATAAAATGTCTGTACTCGGCTTTGTTCAGATTATTGATATTCTCTAGGGTCAAATGAGTAAAGTCAACACTAAGAACCATTATTTGAGGGGTTCGTGCTTCAGTTTGTTTCGGTTTTTTTCTTTCCAGTTTCTAAGGACTGTGTTAAGATGGGAAACCGCCCTTCCCAAACAAGGTTAAAGGGAGCACTGACATTCATCACAAAACCAGCCCAGGCTCTGTCGTAGCTGTGTGATATAATGAATGGGACATGCATGAAAGGAAGTTTGGTTGCCTTTGCTGAAAAGCAAGAAGGAAAAGGCCCGTCTCTGTCACGTTTGCTAGAACTTATGAGACAAAAGATTGATGGGCACAGTTTTAGGATGGCAAGAAACAGGGATTTCAGACACTAGGTTTGACTCTCAAGTCAAACGAGGCCTGGATGGATGATACTGCTTGGCGCCTTGCTGATTGCAGTGCTGGCTTGGGTTCTACACGTGGAAAATGGCGGGGCAGCCCAGGTGGTATGGATGTTTCTTATGGGGGCAGTAGCCACAACTAAAAATCTAACAGCAATCAAAAGCGAGTCCCGAGGGGCAAATTCTCTTCCTTCTTTGTTGCTGAACAAGAGCAGCAGCACTTTGGACGCTGCAGAGCTGATGAATGGCCAAGGTCGCTGCAGTATTGTTTCACTTTCCAAAGCCATACCTGCCATCAGAAAAATCGAGACATGTGGTACGCAAGCCTAAAAATGGCCAAGGCTCGAAAATAGGCTCTAAAAAATAATGGGAAGCCGAGCAGCTGCATTGTAATATAACACTTAAAGAACAACAGTAAGCTGGCTATTACCGGCTGTTGGTTTTGCAAGGCTCAACAGAAATCCAAGCCCTCCTGCCCTCCCTCTTTTTCCCATCATCTCTACCTCCTGTAATAACCAAGCCCCCAGCCCTTGACCCCTTCCTAAGACCAGTGAGGAACAAGCCCCCTACCCTCTCCTAAACCTTTTAGTTCCAGCCAAGGAGCTAAAGGGTGGAGAAGTCAGGTTCTGGGAAAGAGCCCCAAGATAAGAAAAGGAGGAAGGGAGGGGTGGATTCTAAATAAAGACCTGGGTGAAAAGGGCCCAAGTTGTTCTTGGAAACTTACCCAACACTTGTTTGGGCCCCTCATTTTATAAATTATGAGCTAATAAGTTAACATGTCCCTCCGCCCTGAATTGTGTAACCCCTCATGATATGCCCCATCTTATGATCATGAAGTAATGTACTTGTGAAGTATCTTGTGATTATGAGCCAATATGTACCCCCACCTTGCGACCCCCTGCCTTAACCGCTATGATTGGCTTCTGTATTGCGCTAGCTTGCTGACCAGCCATGACTATGCAGAATAACAGAATAAAAAGGCTTCTCTCCCACCCCCCACTATTCGAGGTTGCTTGCCTCTATGGTCTCAGCCCCCCTGTAAGTGCACCTGCAGGTTTATCAAATTATCAATAAATTTCTATTAATTAATTACATCTGAAGTGGGGTCCATCCTTCTCCCGCATCTGCTGTCTTATTTCACTCCAAAAGCAATAAACAAATAAATAAATAATAGGGTTGGGCAGCCTCATTCTTAAATGGCCAACTTATTACAGACTCAGTTTTCTGACTTGATTGAATTAAGGGAGTAGTGACATATTTATAATAAATGTATAAATCTATTATACACTAACAGGTTTCAAAGGTGACATTATCTTATCTAATTTTCACTTTTAAAAGCTACAAATTTACATATTAGTAGTCGTACCCTTTTTTTTTTTCTTAACCATCTTGCAAAATAGGAGATGGAGCCTCTGAATGGGTAAGGGATTTGTCCACGGTTTTCCACTCAGTGAAGGATAGAACTGTTTGAGGCCAAGTGTTTTGACCCCCTAATTGCTCAGGTGGTAGACAGCCGTAGTGAATTTTGCTGACAGACCAGGCCTGAGTCACTGACTTCATAGAAATGTTTATTCTTCTCTCTGGTGAACCAAATAGTCCCCCACTCACGTAAATTCTCATCAGAGTTCATGCTGCATTGAAGGTCCCTTTCACAGAACTTAAACCAATGTTTGCAAAACAAACTATCATCTTCATCCATTAGAAGCAAGTAATCACTAATTCTGCTAAAGGATTAGGATTGTTCTATGTTAAAGAAATTCTAAGACTGAGAGATGGTGCCTTTCCTTTCAAAACTCATGACACGGAGTGTGAGCTGAAATGTTGGAAAATTTTCCCAGAAATGTCTTTGTAAGTGATAACATATCTGAACCACGGAATCAAGATCTAAGGGAAGGCTGGCAAAGGGCTTTGTAGTTCGAAGATTTCGTGTCCACTGGGCACTTCACAGTCGGTCATTTCTCTAACATTTATGATATATTTGTTCTTAAAATCACCATTGTAAAAACAAATGCCTTGAAAAATTAAGTTCTATTTCTCCATTGCCTCGTATTTGAATTTCAGAGATGAGGCTCCAAAGGAAATGTGAATTTAAAAATGTAAGCAAAACTGTATCTGAGGATTCTGGGAACACCACATTTAAAAGAAAGGAGTGTTCGTGTCCTGATGAAATATTGACCCATTCAGTGTGTACTGACAGCAGGACAGTCCCGGGCTTACAGCAGTGGGGCTGCCAGAGAAGACTGACAGCTACGAGAGGCCGGCCCCCTGTGGGCAGGCGTCTGTCCATACACTGACTTCCCAGGTGTGTAGCCTGGACAGCTGAGTTATAGTAATTTAGCCCTAGGAGACCTGGCTTGTACCAACCAAACTCACATAGGATTGATTGGTATTAGAAAGCCACTTTAATAAGTTACAAGAAGAATGCTTGACTGCTTGGATTCCAGTTACCCAGCACGGCTAATCAGTGCACTCCCTGCCCAGAGGTGGGGGGATTGGGGGGGTGGGGACCTGCTTAAGAGATTCTCTGTGCCATAGTCATTTGCTAGAGAACTCAATCACATTTTTTAAAACTTTATTCAAATTAATATTAGAGTACAATACTTAGGTTACTTTGTTCTCACTTCTGGAGTAAAGTTCCATTTGAGAACTCAATGGCAAACTGATGCCAAGCTTCTCAGTGGCAAACTGATGCCAAGCTTCTGACGCCTAAAGGATTATTTAACACAGCTGGTGTTGGAAAAGGGGAATCCAATGCACTAGGTTAAAAAACAAAATCTAGGATTCCCAATTTGCAAAGTTGCCAAATTACCAGAGAGCAAAGTGTTGGGACACTTTAGCTTGACGTCCCCCACCATGGAAATGTGATCCTTTCTCTCCCAGATTCCAGATTTCACATTCCGGTGAAGGAACACCGTGATCCATAGTCCTTGAGTCTAGGGTATGCCAACAAGGAGATAAAATGCTGACCCTGCATTTGAAAATTGCACGTGAGTTCATAGGTTTCTTGTAGTCAAATTGTACAATAGACGTCATTAATCTCCAGCTAGGTGCCAGGTGTGCTCTGCAAGATGTTAAAAGCATGAAGTTAAATAAGACGTGGTCTCCTTCCTGGGGGAGTTCACATTCTGTAAGGAAGTTTCATAGTCATAATAGCTAATAACACTGACACTGGGAATGCTCACAAAGGGTGGGGCCATTAATTTAACCCGCATGGAAGGAAGGCAATGTTGTGGAAGGTGTTTTACAGAGGAATTCACAAACAGACTAGGATTTCATAGATGCACAGAAATATATGGGTATTCCAGGCAAAAGAAAACACTGTATGTTTACTAGACAGAAAACTTCTGGTTGATAGCAGAGTAAATATCCAATACAAAGTGGCTTGGAAAAAAAATGTATATTAGCTCATAAAACTAGAGAGTCCATGGGAATACACAGGGTTCTCTGAATCACTGGTTTCTTTCTCTTCTGTACTCCAATCTATATTACCTTTATTTGGGGGGCAGCGTTCTCCACCTGATAGGAAAAGGAGCAACTAGCAATTTCAGGCTTACATATCTCTTCTGCAGCCTGTGATCCTAAAGGATATTAAGCAGTGTCTTTCCCAACAAACTCCTACAGGAAAAAATCACTAGGTCTGGCTTGTACAATGTACCTATACCTAAAATAATTGCAATATTCCTTTTGCTGAGATGCTCTTAACTGGGCAGTGGGGTGCTGTTCACTGAAGAGGATGATTAGGACATTAGAGTGAGAGGTTCCCTACAGAAAAGACAACTGAAAAGATAAACACCATGTGTACATGCCCACCACACTGTAAAAACCTGAACATTTACTGCGTTTTGGAACTCAGAGGTATGACTATAGGTGGATACAATTCAGAAAAATGATAAAAATATAAATAAATAAAACTGGTTAACAGTAAAGTCAGGTGGTAGCCAGGTGGCTCAATTCTGTAATCCCAGAACTCAGGGAGGCAAAGATGGGTGGATTGCTTGAGCTTGAGTTCAGGAGTTCAAGACCAGCTCAATCAACTATGAGACTCTATCTCTACTACAAATAGAAAAACTAGCCAGGCATTGTGGCAGGTACCTGAAGGCCCAGCTACTCAGGAGATAATTGCTTGAGCCCAGGAGTTTGAGGTTGCTGCGAGCTATGACACCAGGCAACTCTACCCGCAGTGACAAAGTGAGCTTCTGTCTCAAAATAAATATATAAATAAAAAGAAAGTCACGTAGTTCTAATGCAGCTTTCAAAAGTGTAATGCGTTTGACCACGTGAGCTGTAAATAGTTCCCTAAAGATATTGGTGTTCATTCTAAATGTCAGCAGGAAGCAGCTACAGCTTGTGATTAAAAATGTGCTGACATCTTGCGAATGACCTCCATGTACATCATTACCCTGAATCCTTAAAAATTCCTATCAGTCAGGTACCACTAATGGTACCTAATTCATGGACAATATGGAGAAAAGGAACTCAGAGGTTAAGTGATATATCCAAGTCACAGGATCCATAAATAGCAGAATAAGGATTCAGGACTTGATCCGATTCCAAGACCCATACTCTAATCTTTACACACATGTACACGTGCGTGCGCACACAGGAATTTAGTCTGCCCATTTGAGGTAGGCTGTTTTAAAATACCAGATGAAAAAAATGAAATAGTCTTTACTGAGGAAAAAACAAAGAGTTAAAATTCTTTTTTCTTTTTCTTTTTTTTTTTTTCTTTTTGAGACAGAGCCTCAAGCTGTCCCCCTGGGTAGAGTGCCATGGCATCACACTCACAGCAACCTCAAACTCCTGGGCTCAAGCGAGTCTCCTGCCTCAGCCTCCCAAGTAGCTGGAACTACCTACCTCAGCCTCCCAAGTAGCTGGAACTACAGGCGCCCGCCACAACGCCTGGCCATTTTTTGGTTACAGCCGTCCTTGTTGTTTGGTGGGCCCGGGATGGGGGTTCGAACCCGCCACCTTAGGTGTATGTGGCTGGCGCCTTAGCCACTTGAGCCACAGGCGCCGAGCCAAGAGTTAAAATTCTTCAACAATGGCCCAGGGGTGTGCTCTACCATTATCTGGATGACTTGGCTGGACTATGCGATTTAGTGAGGGACTGTGGTTACCACAAGTTAATTTTTTAAAATAACCCTTCCTGAAGGGCAGCCAAGCCCTGTTCTATGTTCATCTATGTCCAACAGTTCCAGATACCAGTTGTGCTTTTGGGTTTTCACAGGCTGCACCAGGAACACCGACCCTCGGGGACACTCAGGGTCTCCAGTGCCAATAATCTTCCAATTCCAATGCACCCACCTCTGGCACAGTGATTTTTATTCTCAGGACAAAGGGTTGAAGCACTTAATAAAAATGCCAGGTATTTTATGGTTAGAACAGAGGGTAGCTGCCCTCTCGTTCACTAGAATTTATGGTCTCTCTGTTCAAAATGAACAAAGCTAATTCCCTTCATCAGCTACATGCCATCATTATCTAATTCCAAAGTTTATTTGAGAAGGTGTATTCGCCCGAGCCATTCTGAAAATTTTAGAGTTGGAGCTGATTTCCCTGCCATGATTTTAAATTTTCTTTGACTTTTAAAAATCTGTGTTTGCATCACTATCTTTCTCAAGCTTATTTTTTCCTACCCTCGGTTAAAGATGTCTCTTTGCTGTTTAATAAATCAGAGCCCTTTCATCTTAAATGCTTTATGGTTACATTTGGAACCAACATTTATTTCCTTGTTCTGAGTGCTCTCTCGGATAATCATTCTTTGTTTGTGCTGGTAGGTGTTTTCAGCCTCACAGATTCTAGCAGAAATGTCAGGGAAAACAAACTATCCAGGATGAATCTGTTAGGAATCAATACCTGGATGTCCACGAGTTTATGAGAAGATTCCCTAAAATCAGATTAAAAAGAGCCAGAACAGCAGTTTTCAACCTATGGGTTGTGACCCCTTGGGGGGTCGAACGACCCTTTCACAGGGGTGGCTTAAGACCATCCTACCTATCAAATATTTACATTATGATTCATAACAGTAGCATAATTACAGTTACGAAGTAGCAAAGAAAATAATTTTATGGTTTAATTGCATTAAAGGGTCACAGTATTAGGGAAGTTGAGAACCACTGAGCTAGAATGATACGAATACTGTGGGTATCTTAATGGACCCCAGTCAAAGGGAAGGAAGGAGAGCACACAGAAAAGGAAGCTTAGAACAAAAAAAGGCGAACATTGTCTGTTCAATAGTTCCTTGGAATGCTTCTCTACCTGAGTGCCCTAATAATTCTGAGAACATAGAACAGTTGCTTTCATCTTTTTTAATGTGGAACTTTCCCAACAGAGGTCAAGTTCAAGAGTATCTATTCCATATTTCCCATAATCCCCCTATAAAAACAAAAGTGAATTCATAGTTTGGAGATCACGGCAGTTAGAAAATGTTGTTTATCATTTAAAGTAAAGTAAGTGGAGAATCTTCTCACGCAAGAATATTTAGAAGTGTGTATTTCCTTCATATCAAATATTAGCGGGAGTTGTGTGAGTATGGAGAAAGGACAACGGACTTTTCTTTTAAGAGACAGAGTCTCACTTTGTCACCCACGGTAGAATGCCGTGGTGTCACAGCTCGTAGCAACCTCCAGCTATTGGGCTTAGGCGATTCTCTTGCCTCAGCCTCCCAAGCAGCTGGGACTACAGGCACCTGTTACAAGGCCGGGCTATTTGTTGTTGTTGTTGTTGTTGCGTTTGGCTGGGGCCGTGTTTGAACCCTCCACCCTTGGTATATGGGGCCGGCACTCTACTCACTGAGCCACAGGCACCAACCAGGACAACGGACTTCTAACAGTAGGAAATGAAAGCAAATTGTGAGGATGAGAAGGAAAATTTAATTATCAGACATTTTCTTGAAGTTCCTTTTCCTTGCTTTTCTCTTCCTATATAAGCTATCAGAAGGAAAATTTATAGACATTTTATTTTAATTAGTAGTCTGAAGGTAAATGTCCTGGGAAAAGTTGAGCCACAAAATCTTACTAATGCCGTGTGACACACATTCGGTGTTGTTTCTTTGTTTTGTATTTGTAATTGCCTATGTGAAGCCAGATGGGGTTAACTGTGACACTAACAAATCTCAAGTCTCATGACCCCTACCTTGATGGGTTCCACCAAACTCCCCAGGAGCAGCCCTAGCAATGGGATGGGGTCATATGTTTTTTGCAAAATTTGTTAAGTAAGATGTATTTGTTGTGACCTTCATGATCAGTTTCTTTCCACCCCAGCTGAATTTCCTTCACACTTTCTCAGTGCCACGTGATGTGATAGTGACTTAGTAATGATGGGTGTTCTTGAAATTTGCTTAAGGGCAAGGAGAGTTGGAGGATGTATTTATTTTGTATTTAGTGGGATAGAGTTATGTGCTTCAGGGTCCCTTCTGTGTATAGTAAATTATTGCCAAACATCCCAGGGCAGGAATGGCTTCCAGAAATATTCCCCCTGCCAACTGTGAAGATTCACTATGCCATGCCAGGCCAGTACACAGCCAGAAGTCATCTCACAGACTGAAGATGTCCATGGATCTCAGTAACAGCCACACATGAACAACAGAAGAGACATAAAGTTGGAGTTTTCTGGATCCAGAAGGTCGTCTCTGGAAATGTATTCCAAATATTACATGTGTAAAAATTATAAGTAGAAGATTTGTTTCTTGATAATGCCTCATTGAAAACAGAAGTTCTCAGGCTCGGCGCCTGTGGCTCAAGTGGCTAAGGCGCTAGCCAAATACACCTAAGGTGGCGGGTTCAAATCCCCAGCCTGGGCCCGCCAAACAACAATGATGGCTGCAACCAAAAAATGGCCAGGCATTGTGGCGGGCGCCTGTGGTCCCAGCTACTTGGGAGGCTGAGGCAGGAGACTCGCTTGAGCCCAGGTGTTGGAGGTTGCTGTGAGCGTGATGCCATGGCACTCTACCC
>CAUYTI010138173.1:0-38740 GCA_963575145.1 Galago senegalensis
GGCGTTGTGGCGGGCGCCTGTGGTCCCAGCTACCTGGGAGGCTGAGGCAGGAGACTCGCTTGAGCCCAGGAGTTGGAGGTTGCTGTGAGCTGTAATGCCACGGCACTCTACCCAGGGGGACAGCTTGAGGCTCTGTCTCAAAAAAAAAAAAAACAAAGATGATGCACTTTCTTCCTGACAGGTAAGTGTGATGGCAAATAAGATAAAGGGCCAAGTTACTCAGAAATAAACGCTGTGTATTAAGTGTCATAACCACACACTGAAAGTCGCCATTTCAGATTATGATTGCAGGGTGTTAGTATATTTGAACCCGTTTGCTTATCTGGCTAATCTGTCCCCTTGATAAGACTAGTTATGTTTTCTGTATAGAGGAGAAGTGAAGAGAGAAAGTATTCTTTACCTCATTCATTTATTTACAGTTTTCTGAAAGGTCCTCTGGTTGCTGAGCGGATAACAGATTGAGATCTGCAACGGGAAGACCACCACCAAGACAAAAGTTATTTGTGCACGTTACAGAAGTAAACAGGTCTCTCATGCTGGCCTCACAAACTACATTGTCCTACCAAAGCGGGGGATGGAGCACAGCATGCAGACTCCAGATCCAGACCGTCCCTTCAAATTCCAGCCTCAGTCGCTGTAGGAGCGGCCAGGACAAGTGACTTCATGCTTTATCTCTGTTGCCTCATCTTTAAAAGGAAGCTAACAGAAGGGCAGCCTTCCTCCCGGGGCTGTCAGGAATGAAGCCAAGCGCACGCTAGGGACTATCCCTCCAGGGGCGCTCCGTGGGGCCGCGCGGCTGGTGGCCGCCAGGGGACAGCAGAGGACTAGGAATGGAGGGCGCAGGACAGTCGCACAGAGGAAAAACCGGGAGAAGGGCTTCTCCATCACACAAATGGCGCCTTCAGGCCCTGTGTACCCTGACTCGAGAATTCACGCTAACAGTTGAAAACACCAGTGTACACAAAATCAAGGACGGGAATAAGTCTAGCTAGGAGAAGGATCCAGGCTTCATCCAGGACGCACTTCCCCGAAGGCTCAGGGTCTCCCAGCCAAACCGGCTGTGCCCAGTCCCTCCACGGGGCCTCTCCACGCGGGTCCCTCTACACGGGTCCCTCCATGAGGCCTTTCCACGTGGGTCCATCCATGGGGCCTCTCCACGCGGTCTCTCCACAGGGCCTCGCCATGTGGGTCCCTCCACTCGGATCCCCCCACGTGAGTCCCTCCACGCATGTCTCTCCTCAGGGCCTCTCCACGCAGGTCCTCTCCACAGTCCCCTCCACACGGACTCCCCACAGTGGAGCTGCCTTCCAGCGCCTGGCTGGGTCCCCAGGGAAGCATCCCAGGAAATCAGGTGGGAGCCGCACCACTTCATGACCCAGCCTCGCAAGCAGCGGACATCATTCCCACAGTGTCAAATAGTTTAGAGAGCGACAAAAACCCACCTGGTTTAAAGGAGACAGGACACAGTCTCTATCGCTTAATAACCATGTGCCAAGACTCTAGAAAAGTATATGACACAGAAAATATTACTGTAGCATTTCTGTAAAATGCAATCAACCCCAAAGTGGTTTCCTAAAAAATCAGACCGGATTCCTTTCTCCCTCCCATGTTCACACAAAGCAGGGTGTCCGCGAGTCAGTCACTTTCCAGTCCCTGACCCCTTTCTCCCCTTATGCGTTGTCACCTCAGGGCATTGTACTGTGTGTGTTGAGCCCTTGATCATGGTCTGCTGCTTTCTTTGGACAAGGAAGGGCTTTGGGTTTGTTTATTGCTTTATTAACAGTGCTTAGATCCATTCAATAGTTAGATACTGAATAAAGAATAAAAGAAAATAAAAAACCAAATACTGTGCCCCTTCAAATTGATGGAGGTGTAAACTAAGATCTATGCCCAATAATGAAAATATGTGTCTGTTCTCTCCTGGATCTGGGCCCTCCTTCCCTAGAACCCTGTGGTTTTATAGACACCCAGAGACTGAATGGCAGCACTTCACTCCCCAGCCAACCAAGGTCTACACCAAGCAGGAAGATGAGCACTTACCCACACTCCCCTGGAGCACAGTGGTGTCCTGGCTCCAGGAAGCTCTGGTGTAATAGTCTTCAAACATCTTTCAGAACCCCCGTAAAACAGATGAAAGAGGATTGCTTTGGTTGACATGGCTCCTAGAGCCCCTGAGGCATAGACCCCTGTGCCCACTTTGAAATCAGTCCAGGACACCATGGTAGCAACTGGTAGCAGATTTACAGGATCTGTGACACTGAGTAGGAAAGGGAGGATCCCCTGGGGTGACACCCCAGAGACACAGACCAGGAAGGTAGCCAGCCCCAGGGGAGCAGACTTATCTTGGGGCACGTTTCCCAAGGGCTCCACAAAGGCTGGTGGGAAGGAAAAATTTGCAGAGACTCTGGGCTTTGCTTCAAGAAAGAAGAACAAATAACCAGGAGGATTTCAATATTCTATATTATTCTCTAACATATATATGAAAGGTACTTAAGTTGCCTTAAACCTCAGTAAACCTGTTCATCAATTTCTGTTGTAACTTTGGCCTCATGGGAAAGCAACTTACATGGATCACAACTGCCTCTCTGCCTGGCTCTCCAAGGGCTGTCCCTGTTCACTCACTCCAGTGAAGGACGTGGGTTGGAGACCAGCCAGGGCAGTGAGTAAGGCCAGGTGCAAAGACCTTGCAATGGAGCAGTTATGCCTCAGCTTTGGCACGATTCCTTCAGTAGCGGAGCTAGATGACATACTAGCTTCAACCTGCAGTGTAAGCTGATGGGCCACATTTCAAAAGCAAAACAGGTGAGTTGGAGGACAGAGCTGGGAAGGCTCCCCCTGTCTTATCACAAAGGCCAAACTCCAGCCTGCTGCTACGGTCTTCCTTTAAAAATAAAATATCCCAATTACCCTGGTTTGATCATTACACGTTTTAGGAATGTATCTAAATGTCACATGCATCCTGAAAATAAATACATCTATTATAAATCAATTACAAAATTAAGTAAAATGAAATGCTTCCTACCCCCTAACTAGGCAGTGGCCACACGGAGGCAAATGCAGGTTCCTGAAGGCAGTGGCTTCGACACTCGTCCTCGCCTTTCCACAGTTCATATTCTTGGTCTTAAAAGACTTTTCCTACTATTTCTCTTCTTGGATAACTCCTGGTTTTAAAAACTGGGATACTCCAATGTCCCAACCCCCATTAGACTGGACCCTTCTCTGCACTTGGCGGCGCCTCAGGGCTAATCTGCACTCCCATGGTGGGGATACTGCACTGCGGCTGCCAGTGACCTGCTGCTTCTTCAGTTCTGGGATCTGAAGGAAGGGTCTCTGTGCCCCATCTTTATATTCTTGCCACTTAACACATGATGTACTTGATCCATACTTGGTTCCCAATACAGTTTTGTTACTTGAAATATTTTAACTCAGGCTAAAAATACTGAAGTTAGAAAACATTCTAGCACCCTTAATAACCAAATGCAATGGCCAAGACAATTGATCAACCAAGATTACTGTTTATGCCCCAAACTGAGCTCTTAATTCAAACTTGACCTACTTTAGTAGGGGCCTTATTGAATTTCCCTAAACAAGTCTCTACCCTCACACGAAATATTCATCTCACATGAAATATCAGACTCCTGTTCCCTAAATGCTTCTTTGTTCAGTTATTCCTCTGCCCCAAACCCTGGAAGAAGACACAAAGTCTTCTAAACAGTGGATGGTAACATCCACTTTGGAACAAAGTTCTGCATTATATCACCAATGTGAATATCTATATACCTTCTAACTCAGCAATCCTACTCCTCGATGTATATCTTAGAGAAGTACAAGAATGCATATAGGAACATTTTTGTAGTGTGAAGAACCTCAGCTAACTAGAATGTGGTTCAACAGAACAGAAAATCAAAGGTAGTAGTGTCAGAAAATGATGAATCACACAGTGGTAAAAATAGACGGCAGCAACACAGACAACTTGAATATGTCTTAGAAAAGAGATACGTAGAAAGCAAGTTCCAAAAGCCAACAGGTGGCATCACACTGTTTAAATAAAGCTCAAGACGAGCAAAATTCCAGAGTCATAGACATACTCGTGCCAAAATTATAAATTAAAAAATGCAAGATAGCTACAACTTACAGAATAGTGTAGCGGTTGCCCCTTGGGGAGAGGCAGGGGAAGAAAAGCCCGGGGACACAGACACAGCCTTGGAAGTCACTGGTTTTCAGTTGTGTTTTAGAATCATAAGTATGTATGTTATTATGTTGCTATATTCTTTTGTATATGCCAAATATTGTGCAATAAAAATATTTAAAGGGTGACCAATAGAACTGAGATACTTAATTAAATCTTTAGGAAACTGTCTGTCTTCTGGAAGTGACATACGGGAGCCCTCCTTCACGAGCCCCTGGAGCCTGACTCCAGGCTCACTACACACATGCAAGCAGCATGTGTCACGGCGGCAGGCATGGCTCTCACATGGTGGAAACACCCGTCTGGTGTGATCAGCACACTCTCTACCCATTATCAAACCACGTAGAAAAAATCGGAAGCCTCATGACTGACTTTTCCTGAGAATTTTCATGCCGAGGCGCTGGCTAACACATCCAGAGCTTCCACCAGAGTGGAAATGAGCTGCAGCTGCCCAGAGCAATGTGCATACCCATGGGAGCCTAAGGAATGCAGAGAGGAAGCTGCGCTCCTACCTATGTAGCTGACTTGCATAGGAATCAAAACTGCTTGGTGAGCACGAACAAAAAATTTAAAGGATTAGGCAAAATGAGAACACAGCTAGGCAAAAGCTAGGCTCCCAATTATCTGTGTGGACACCACTTTCACCTGTCCTGCCCAGGATGGACATCCCTGTCATTGATAAGATTGTCTAGCACTCCACACAGTCACCCTTCATTGGGTTGACACATGAATCAGAAGCTACTGTTGTAATTCTGGACAAACAGGAATACAATCTTGCCATAAAAGGCCTTGGGAAATTGGACCCCAGACTGCCCTAACTCCCTGGGCTCCACCTGGAGTGGTCTACCCGCTGCTCCTCAATGCCCCATACTGTACCCACATTCTTGTTAGTGCTCACTCACATGCCCTGCACACTCACACTCTCATATACTCACACACGTTCACATTCACACACACTCACTTGCTCACTCACATGCCCTGCACACCCACACACTCACACACACACTCATATGATCACACATGTTCACGCTCCCATTCACACACACTGGCTTGCTCACTCACATGCCCTGCACGCCCACACACTCATACGCTCACACACTTCACACTCCCATTCACACACACTCACTTGCTCACTCACGCACACACTCACTCTCACAGACTCCTCTGTGCTGCCTAAATGCAGCCTTTCCCCAAATCTTCCCTGTGCACTGCTGTCTCCCTCCTCTGCAGGCCTGGTGATTACAGGCCCTTTGGCAGTCACAGTACAGGCTGCCTGTATTTTCAAGTATTTCTGCATATGGCTTTTAAGCTTCTTCGAAACCAGACTACACTTCTTTGGAGTCTCTGCAAAACTACCCTGACTTCTCACACTGCACATGTTCATTGATTTTTCCTGTACTTAATACCCAACCCGAAACATTAAAAAAAAAAAAAAACTCCTTCATTTAAGAAAGTCCCATGTAGTCTTCTGCCTTTAAAAAGAACAGAAGGAAATAAGTGAACAAATTAGAGTATTTATACTCTAGTTGCATTTTGAACTGAATTTTTCATTAATAAATTTACTAATAAAATTGGTATTGGGGTGGGGTTGGTGGATACCAAATTTATTAAAGCAACTAAGAGAGTTAGTGGGGGTAAGTCCCAGAAAATGTTTGCATGATTTTCTCTCCTACATATAATATATTTTGAGTGACAAATAGCAGGGTAATAAATTAGATAAGAGGAAGTTACGGGGTTTTTGTAGTTATAAAGATTTATTGTATTTGTAATGTAAACATTTTGTAAAAATAGAAAACATAAGGGGAAAAGGCAGGAGTCCTCAGAAATCTTACCACCCCTGGTAACCACTACTTGGCATATAACGCATGTATAGATCCAACACGCGCACTGTGTTATTCCTACGGTCATGCCCATTTGCAGCGCGCTCCCCCCCCCCCCCCCCCGCCCCCCGGCGTCTGTCGCAGAGACTTCCTCCCATCCTGCGCGTCTGGTGTCCAGTGACAGGACCGCAGGGCGAATGCACTAGGACAATAGAGGAAGCTGCTCAGACTCCGGGATCCACGAAAAGGCTGAGTAGCTGAGGAAAGGGCGAAGATGCGGGGAAACTAGAGGCAGGGACTCAGACACGTAAGACTCGGTCGCCCCGCCTGGGTTCCTTCTCCCGGGGCATTTTGCGTCCTCTCCGCGCCCGCGGCTTTCTGCGCCCTGCAGGGGGCGCTGCTCAGAGACACAGTCTCGGGAAAGCGCTCGTTGCCGACTCTCTATCCACTGCGCCCCATGCTTGTCACCTGTCCCGCGCTCTCAGATGACCGGGGACACTGCCGCCCCCCTCCGCCACCCCCAGCCTCCTCTCAGCCTTGAACTTGCTGGCTGTTTCCCCGGGAAGCTGCAGCTCGCTCCCGGCCGTCTCCTCCGGCCCGGGCCCGGCCCCCTGCCCCGCTCTGCTCAGGGGCCTGCTCTGGAGATCGCTCTGTCCGCCTCCCTCGTCGTGAATCGGTTCTCAGAAACGCATTATTCTCACCGGGGAACAAACATTCTCACCACCCGAAGTAATTTCTTAACCCCACTTCCCCTCAACCTCTAGTCCCAATTCCTTGCTCGTTTTGAAAGCCAAACCTGCTATGCGCCCCGTCCGGGTTCTTTCTGTACTGCCCACTCCTGGAACCTACTGAAATCAGGCTTTTGCCCCCGCAGAAGCTGCTCTCCGGAAAGGCAGCAGGGCCTCCATTCCCGCTGCCCTGCGGCTCCCCGGGTGGGGGGCCCGGCACCTTCGGGGCTCCCGGGGTTGGGGGGCCCACACCTCGATTACTCCGCCCGCCACAGTACATGATGCCAAAGTGACCTAAGAAGCGTCAGCCCCTCCAGCAGGGCCATCGCCGCCGCCCTCCTGGCTCTGGGCACTGAATTCATCCCTGTCCGTCAGGGCAGTGGTGTCACAAATGGTCCTTATCTGTGCTTCACCATCTTTCCTCTCTTCTGCACACGTTTACACACTGTTTTGTTTGTTTTTATAAAAGCTAAGAGACACTAACTCTGCATAAAGGCAACAAATGCGTTTTTTCCAACTCGCCACTTGGCTCCCAACTTTCTTCATTGATTTTTCTTTTTTTAATTGTCCCCATACCAGTTTGTTATTGTGATTACACAGTCAAATCTGCCCATGGTTCTCCTCCAGCTTCTGGCCTTCGCTATCTATTTAGAAAAATCCTCACTACTGTGAGATAATAAAGGTTTATTGGACTTCTCAGTGTTCTTGCAAAAAGTTCTTTTTTAAATTAAATTTAATTCTTTTAGGGTTATAATTTCCGCATTTTATTATGAAAAGTTTCAAACATAGAGCAAAGTCGACAGAATTTTATAAGGAACACCTGTGTGCCTTTTCCCTACATTCTCCCTTTCATTTTTTATTACATTTGTCTTTATTAATTATCTATGCATGTGTCCATCCACCAATCTATATTAGGCATTTCAAACAAGTTGCAAACATCAGTTCACATCTTAAATACTTCTTCAAAAAGTTCTAACTTTCTGAGACATGGAAACGTGTATGGAATAAATGTAGGGAATATTTTTTTACTTTTCCTAGAAGGTTTTTACTCTGTTTCTATCATGAGAATTAAATCTGTAGCTGTTTATCTACTTTAGTGATTTTCAACCAGGGAGCCATGAGAGGATCTTCAGTGTGCTGTGACAATTATTAAAGATCATTAATTAAACTATTTCTGAAAGAAGTTCAAAGCATGGGAAGTATATTCTTCGTTTTATTCTTTTTGTTGATCAACATAATTTAAGTGTGCCAAGGAAGCTTAATTATAGGTTGAAGTGTGCCGTGAGATAGAAAAAGTTGAAAAACACTGGTCTCCTTCATTACTTTGATTCAAGAAGGCTACATGGGTACAGCTGGGACTGGGTGCCTAGGTGGGGCCCCAGGGTGTCTGGGAGATGGAATGTTATCTCCCTAGGCATTTACCCAGAATTCCGACACTTCTCTGGGTCATGAAAGCAAGATCTCTGTCCCTTGGAAGGATGCATCTATATTCCAAAAGGTGAGTGTAAGATCCTTACAATTTTATATCCTAGGGTCCTCATAATCACCTGCATGAGGTAATTACCTGTCTCTTGCCAGGAATACTTCATATGTTCATTTAGGATGAAATTTATAAAGATGAATATTGAAAACCCAACAAGCGCCCTAAAAGTTATAAAAATATTCTATCTTCTCCTAGCAATTTATAGTTTCATTTCAGACATTTAAATATAGATCCATCCATATTTATTGGGAGTGTGGATGGAGTAAGATACAGATTTAGGCTTTTCCTGCCATGGCCCTCCGGTTGCCATGACTCCAGCACTGGAAATAACACCTGTTCCTCAGTGATTTGAAGTCTCCATGGAGTGGGAGGTACAGGCAGAGACATTGCAGTCCCATTTGAGACTGAGGAAATCTACAGGCTAGAATAGTTAAATGACTTAAGTTTAGCAAGATACACTGGTGAGCCAGAACTGAAGTTTTGGTCAAAATTCCCCTTACCCAACCCTCAAACTCTCCCCCAAAGAGTGTTTTTATAGTTTTTTCCCGGAAACCAATAGCTTGTTGTACCTAGCCTAAAAGTGATCAGAAGATGTGGATACTGTGTGAGATGCAGCCTTACTGGCTAGTCTTAAACAAAGCACAAAACACGGTGCTTCCCCTCACTGCAGAGTCTCAAGGCCAGCTAGTTCCACAGTGACTTTGTGCATTTTTCCTGTCTATAAACTGTCTCTTCCAATAACCAACAGTAAAAATTTAAGAAATTTATGAATATAAAATAAACCCCTAAGCTCACTTAATACCAAATTAAAGAACACAACTTCTTTTTAGAACAAAACTTAAAAAAGACTTCTACCATATATAAAAAGTAAGCAATTTAAAAAATAACTAATCTGTGAATTGTTTTTCTCCAAATACCATTATTCAACCCCCCTAAGAAGCTGGCATCTTCCCCATGACCAACTTCCCACAATCAGAAGGAGTTTTTAATCCTTAAAATATATTTAACAGATCAGAGTGATTTTTTTACATCTCTTCTTGAAAGACCACCTATGGTTTCAACTGAAATGGAAAGAAAAAAATCAGTAAATGTTTCTTCCGTAAGCTGAATGCAAAGTTTTCACAGGGCTGCTTATAAAGCAGAAACTGAGATAAACATGTATTTAGCTGTCCCACAGCCAGCAGAGGGTCACTGGCAAGATGAGTGAGGGACATGTGGAGACCACCACTCATCAGTACTCTGCCTACTTAACCTCAAGCCACAGAGGGAGGCCTTCTGGATCAGTGCTTTTTTTGTTTTTCTATTTGCTCAGGCAAGCTTACAACAACATTAAAAAATATCATATTAATGGGAAAAGATGCACGCATGCCGCCCTCACAATGTCATAATATTTTTGTTTTTTTTTTTATTTTTAAATCATTCAGCTAGTGTACTTGAACATTTGTATTTAATATTTTTATGTGTATACAAAGGATGCCAAAAAATGTATACACATTTTAACAAAGCAGAGACCTGTATTGTAATTGTAATACTCGATGTATACCAACAACATGCGTTATCTTGCATGTCATTTCTTTTATCTTTTGCAAATGTGGAAGTCTAATGTGACTTGAGTGTTATAACTCCAACTTAGTTTTATCCTTTCTTAAATGTGTGTACATTTTTTGACCTTGTTTGCATATTTTATATAGTTGTAATTATACCATGTTAATAAATAAAAATGTTTTACTTATTTTCACTAAGCATTACTTTGAACATTATATTCCTATGTAGCCATAATTTTTATTTTATTATAAATTCAGTGGTGATAAAATAGTCCATTTAGTTGTAACACATAATTTACTGAACTGTTTTCCTTTTATGTTCATTTAAATTGCTCCTAGGTTTTCTGCTAAGACATGTTACAGTGTATTTTAAGCATATTGGCCCATGAAAGTCCTTCCTAAAATAATTAAATTAGAATAAATCTCCAGAACTGATATCAAAGGATCAAAATTTCCATACATTTTCAAGACTCTCAATATTAAATTATTTCCAAGGACTGATATCCATTTGCACAGCTCCTAACAGGTATAAATATACCCATTTCCCTTGTAAATAAGTAATTTTCAGTTTAAACTGCAGAATGTTTTAAGTAATTCATTATCTGAATCAACCTCTTTTTTCTTTTAGTAATGCCAAATTTGAATGCTTTTTTGAATGCTTATTATCCAGACTTCTTTTTAAGTGAATTTTCCATGCCCTTTTTTCCATGTATCTATTGAGATGTTGTTGAAGCTCTTGTAATGTTGCATAAACTTCTTAAATACCATGGAGTAGAGTTTCTTGGCCTTATCAACATTTCAGGCCAGATAATTGCTTGTGTGGGGCATGTTCTGTGATTGTAGGATTTTGAATAGGCCCCTACTATGTAGATGTAGTAACAACCTCCCTCAACCCCCATCAAATTGTGACAAAAATGTCTCCTTTTCCCTGGTAAAGTAGCACTACCATAGATTGTAACAATAAAAAACAGAAACACTGCCATAGATCATGGTGACAACTATGACTTACTCAGCAGTTACTGTATGCCAGATACTGTTCTAAATGCTTTATCCATGTTCATGCATCTAATACCCATGACAGTGCTATGAGCTGGGTACTCTCAGCCTCCCTTTAGTGAAAATGAGGCCCAGATGACTTTAAGTAACTTGAACACATTCACGCGTGTAGCGGAGGCAGGATTTGGATCCCCTGGTCTGACTTCAAAGCCCACAGTCCAACCTCCACTCCTAGACACCTGCCTTCCCTAATACAGGGCCGACATTTTCCCATTCCTTTAAATCTTATTTTTGAAACTTTCATTTTATACTTCTTCATAATCAAAGCTGTCAATCTTTTTTCTATGATTTCTTCTGTTGCTTTCATTCTCTCAAAAGCATCCATTTCTGACATATCTTGTAAGTACTCTCTCTGCTTTAAAAATACTTAATGATTTACTCTCCTATGTCTTATGTTGACGTAGAGTTCTAACTTAATTTTTCTCCATATTACTCTCTATGTATTATGTAATCGAATTTTCAGTAATCGAATTTTATTATATATGTACTACCAATATTGTACCATTAATTAAATTGATTAGAACTCTATTATATTTCACTGAACAAATAATTTTAGTGTTTATATTACACTGTTTAAATAATAATAATGATATTATTATTATTATTATAACAAATGTATCTGTTAGGAACAGTCTTTTCTTATTGTTCTTCATTTTCTTTGGAATAGTTTCTTGTCGAGACCCGTCAGGATCCTATGGCCGTGGTCTCGGTTAGCGCAGGAAGGAACCAGGCAAGAGGCGGATTGGAAGTACAAGCTTGTGGAAGGCAGGCTAGCCCTTACTTTCTGGGTAGCCCCGAGCAACCTCTGCACCAGCCTTTAATGAAAGGGAATGATACAGGTGAGGGGAGTAATTAACAATGACTACCTGCTGAGGGCACAGGCTCCTTCTCCATAAGGAGCTCCTGTGGACAAGTCGCCCGATAGTCCACCCCTCAGCTGTAAATCATCTTGCTTAGAGGTCGTCTGTCTCTTGGCATCCTCTACAGTTTCTGATGCTTTCCTTGTTTAATTTCCAATGCGATTTTAAAGCCAGTTGGCCTAGTCCTGAAAGGAATGATGTTAAAATTTGTTTCACATTTAAAGCCTTAAACTAACTTGGTTGATAACTCATCTTAATAAGATAGAGTTTATTATCTAGAAAGTACTGAGTAATTTTATAAAGTAAAAAATAATAAAATAATGGTGTTCATGTCATACATGAACTAAAAATAAGTATGACTCCACCTAAAAATGCAATGTGAGTAGTAATTCAGGGCATATGCACACCCCAAGTTAGAAACACACATTATATGAATTCAAAAACACTCATTTAGGCTGTAGTTGGGTTATAGCTTTCATATGGAAGTGTGGTTGAGAGGAAGGGGGAGGGGAGGGGGAGGATGGGTGGAGGGAGGGTAATTGGTCAGACCACACTTATGGTGCATTTTATAAGGGTGCATGTTGACTCTACTAAGTATAGAGTATAAATGTCTTAACACAGTAATTAAGAAAGTGTGGTGAAGGCTACGTTAACCAGCTTGTTGTGTTTCAAATTGTATGTAAAACCAGCACATTATATCCCATAAATGCATTAATGTACACAGCTATGATTTCTAGAAAAAGAAAAAAAAACTTGTATATATTTTAAAAATGCACTCATTTGTAAGTTTATTTATTTATTTATTTATTTTATTTTAGACATTAAAATTTTATTCTGAAGAAAGAACATTCTAAAAATGTTAATTTGGTTCTTGGGTCGCCCACAAAAAACACTCTCTCTCTACATCAGGAAATACCCAAAGAGGTCCATCATCAGGCTGTGGAAAGGGCACTCAGGAAAACAGGTACAACTTGGAGCTTTCCAGAAATAAAAATTTCTTCTTTCAACAAGGGGACATTCTGCTTTTATTGCCCCTGAAAATTCCCACACACCGCCTTACCCAGGGGCAGCCGAGAGGCCTCCACCCTCCAGCTGCAAATCAAAAGGCAGAGGCCCAGTGGCTTCTGGAGATGCTGTGCAAGTCTTCACAACCTTTTTTCTTGTTCCATATTATTTTTTTATCTTCTGAATTTTCCTATTGTTACTAGAACAACCCTTGATGAGGGATTTTCTTGGATGACTTTGTCCGTCTTTGAGAGCATGGTGAGAAGGTATGGAGGGCAGCAAAGAGCCTCCCCCTAGGGGATGGAGGCCTCTATGGAGGATGGAAAGGTCGATGTAGCCTTTGTGCTATGGCAAGAAAAATGACACCACCTACCTCAGGATGGCTGTGACAATGAAACAGTTAATTTCATTGGACAGAGCTTGCCATATAATAGAGGCTCTATAAATGTTAGTTGGAGTTAGTTAGGGGTAATTATGAGGCTCTGAAAACAGAAATATCTTCCTGCTTTTCCCTGTCAGGTAGCTGAAATGGATTCACACCACCCTCCCAGCGGCCCCTTGCCATTTCTTGCGGACCGTAGCTCTGTTCAGGTTTTTCTTCTCCTCCACTGCCTCTCTCTCAATATTTTATCTCGATACTGCATACCCAAGGGTGTGAAGTCAGGAAATCCTTCACAGACTATTCAATATACAGTCATGCTTCCTTTTTTAAATTAATGAAATGATTTTTTTCCATAAAATTCTTCTTTGCACTTCTTTAAGGAGCCAAGTGATGGCAAATGTTACAATACTTTCCAGAGTAAAATGAAGGTTTATCTGAGAGCTTAGCAACTATTTTTGGTATTTTTCTAGTAAAATGTATCTTGTTACAAGTAATAAAAAATGAAATAAGGGAGTTTATGGAACATTCCTCCCTGGCAGGCCCACAGCAGTCACTGGCTGTGGTGCATGGCACCTGCTGTCCCATACCAGAGAGCTGCCCTCTGTCCTAACTCTGTTTCCCTCCCCCAGCTGTCCTACCCACTTCCAATCAGTGGTCACTACCTACTAACATAAAACCAGAAAAGAAACTGCAGTGCAAACAGACAGGAATATGCAAAGTTGGGGAAGATTCTTCACAGGAGAAAACCTAAGGGAGTGCCCTTCCTTCCCTCCACACAGCTGGGCCCAGTGTTCAGAACGTCAGGAGTCCTGTTCATGGTGTATCTGGAAACATAGACACATGTCTGGGATGGCTAAAATAGGGACCTGTAATACTCCCGTTTTCGTTCTCATTCAAATGTTTCCCAAATGTAAAAACTAGCAAATGGGACCCAATTTTCCAAGGCGAAATCTAATAGAAGACATTTTCACTTATATTTTTTGCCAGTGACCTAATAAATTCCAGTTGCCTGGATTCGTATATTACTACCCAATTACAGAAATAACTAGACAAGCAAAATTCTGGTTCTCAAAAGACCTCTAACCCGTTGAGAATTCAGGTAGTTGGGTGGTTACATTCTTCTTTTTTAAAAGATACTTGTTAAGTGTTTACTATCAAGCGTGTCCTAAGTGGAACATTCATTCTGTGTTCACAACACTACCAAGTTATCACAATCATTCTCTTTTCGCAGATGAGGAATCTGAGGCTACTTAACACCCTGAAGTCACTCAGCGGCAGGGCGGGACCTGAACCCCTAGCCCTAAAGCTCAACCCTCCCTCCCTTGCTATGCTGCCCTTACATTGTAATGATATCCCAGTGATTTTTAATTATGTACAATCCCATTTATGATGTGGCCACTAAAACTTATCATGTAGAAACATGTTATGCTGAGAAGTATATTAATGTTATATTAAGTGTAAAGCACAGGTTGGTTACAAAATAATGGAATGGGATGACTCTACTTCTTATAAAAATGTACACGTATGTTACACAAGCATATGCCAAGGAAAAACCTGGAAGAACGTGTGCCAAACAGTCACAGTACTTGTTTCCACGTGGTAGGATTTCAGATGATTTTACTTTAAATTTTGTGGTTCTTAAAAATTCTATACCTTCTAACTTCTGTTTTCTTTCATTTTTTTAATCCACCTACATTCGTGAGAGATTGAAGGAAATGCATCTCCTCGAGCCTGCAGAAATTGTGGTTCACCAACAAAGAAAACAAACAAACAAAAAATATATATGTAATAAAAATAATAATAAATATAAGAAAAATATATACATACTGTATATGTCCTAAGAACATGTTCCTTGACTATAAAAGTCCAAAATATTGGGCAGCACCTGTAACTCAAGGAGTAGGGCACCAGCCCCATATACCGGAGGTGGTGGGTTCAAACCCCGCCCCAGCCAAAAAAAAGTCCAAAATATTTTACTTGATAACATCTACAGGGCCGTTTTAAAATGTTTTTCTTATAACAAACTGTAAAACTACACCAAATATTCAAAATCAAAGTTGAGCTACTTAATGATTTTAAAGGAACATTTTTAAAATTTATGTACTAATCAAAAAATATTAATACGGTATTGGCCAGAACACCTTTATGAAACCTTATTTAACATATTAGTTATGAAGTGTTTATTAGTTTATCAATCATATGCAAACAGGGCTTTTAAGAGTATTCTTATCTTACAAAGTAAAAATAATCATTTGCAACTCTAGCTGATACGAACGTGTCTCCCTAGCCTTCCAAGCCCAGGTTAAAGCTGAAGTTACCCAGCAGCTCTCCAGGGACACCCGACCCCACACCGCCCCCCTTTCTCAGCGTACTTGGGGCTATAGGGAGTTGCTGCCAGATATCCAGATATTACAGATAAAGTTAATCCCTGACAGTCAAACTAGCAAAATCAGTTTTTAATAAGTGGGATTAGGTATCTACTGAAGTTGTCTTCCGGGACTGGAAGCCCTAACACGAAACCGTAAAAGCAGACCCAGAGAGGAGCCCAGCCCTGGACGGTCTAAACGAAGAACAGAGGGCAGATTTCACGCTTGAAAAAGTAACAGCAGGAGCAGGAACCGCGCGGGGCCCAGCGCCCCAGACCCTCTCCTCCCTCCCTCGGGGCAGATGTCCCTGCTGGGGAGTCCAGGGGACACCCAGCTGACCAGAGTATTTTGGCCCACTTATTAACTCATGCACTTTTTACTCACAGAAAGTTAATAAATTGGCTTCTGGCTTTTCCCATCAGTCTTTAGCAAGTTTTTCTTTCTATATCTGATAAATTCCAGGCGACAGCACCTTTAATTTCCTTACTTGCAAAATGAGACAGCCGCATCCTCTGGGGCGACGCCGCCTGAGCGCTGCACGCGGGCAGGGGAAGGGTGCAGTTCCAGCGTCCCCCACCCTCTTCACGCCTTGTCTTTGCCAGGCTTGACACTGCGACACCAGGAAAGGCTGAGGATGGGAAAAACCGTCCCGGGAAGTTCATGTTCTAGAGGAAGAGGAGAGGCAGGAAAAGCGAAAGTCTCCGGTCACCAGTCCGCGGAGCTGAAGTGTCGGCCCTGGGCAGCCCAGCAGACGTGGAGGCCCGGACAGGCCAGCGTCCTGCCTGTCTTTGTCAAGACCCCCGACACACACACGCACCAAGATAAGCTCTGTCAACAGTTTGGAATTCGTTGTGCACATCCAGCAGTAATTTATTTCATGCTAGCTTTCAAGTTCAATGGTACTGTGTGTAAACCTTTGTAAATACAGTTCGTGCGAGGTGTACAGTAACATACAAAGCAAATTTAAAAAACCCAAAGTAAGTATAACGAAGCAATAGCTGGTTTTCCCTGAGCTGAGCTCCCGCCTGTGCTCTGCTAGCTCTGCTAGTTCCCTGAAATGGGACTTTGGCTATTTCCAAATTTTTGCTAAGCAAATAATGAGTATTTTAACTATAATTTTTTTTCAGCATTTAGGAAAACTTCCAATCTGGTAAATTCTCAGAATCTGCATCAAAAGATATGTATTTTAAAAGTTTTACTTATGTTTAAGGTATCCCAGGTGATGCCTTGGGGTGCATAGAGATATAAAATGGTTGCTTGAGTGAAGCAAATTCACACAGTGTCACCTCTTGTCACCTTTCTGTGTGTGGCAAGAGCAGCTAAAATTTACTCATGAAGCAAAAATCCCAACTACAAAACAATATGGTCAACTACAGCCTTCCCATTGTGCGTGGAGCTCTTGACTTGCTGCCTACATAGCAGATTCGGCACCCTGTGACCTGTCTCCCATTTCCCTCCCCCACCCTAGCCCCTGGTAAGCACTGTTTCATTCTCTACCTGTGTGTTGGCTTTTTTAAAAGATTCCACATGTAAGTGAGATCATCCAATATTTTTTTCTGTCCCTGCCTGATGTCCTCTGAGTTCATTTGTGTTGTAGAAAATGGCAGGATCTCATTTCTGTAGCCGCAAATGTCCCCTTGGTGCCTGTGTGTGCTGTCAGTTTCTTTACTCATTGATCCATCAATGGACACTTAGGTTGTGTCCGCATCTTGACTACTGTGATGGACATGGGTGTGCGGATCCCTTCACTAGGTCACGACTCCCTTTGCTGTTGGTATACACCCAAAGGAAATTGCTGCGCCGTGCGGTAGTTCTAATCTTAATTCCTTTAGGAAGCTTGGTACTCTTTTCCATAATGACTCCACCAATCTAGATCCCACCAATAGTGTCCTTTCCTCCATGCCTTGGGCAATATTTGTTATCTCTCATCTTTTGGATAATAGCCAGAGAAATACGCATTTTTAAATATACTTGATATATTTTGCCAAGTTGCTTTCTAAGAGGCCTGTACTAAAATATGCTAAGGTGTGATACTGTGATTTAAGAAGGAAGTAGCCAGGCAAACAGAGACAAAACATCTGTGGCATACGTGTGACAGGTGCCACCCCAGAAGCTGAAGTGAACTTGGATACATTGAGAATACTCACTTCCAAAATCAGGGAGAAGACACAGTGGTGCCGAGACTGGACGGATCATACTGTGAACCCCCCACTATCCAGAATTCAAGAAGAGTTTGAACTTGGTGCACCGTGAGTCACTAAGCTGAAGCTTGGTGCATCACTCCACAGCTTCTGTGTGTCTCTGTAAGGTTTAAGAGTTAATGTGTGTTCCTTGAAGTTAAAAAAAAATACAGTAGTGAAGTTGAAAAATGTATTGACTGCCATTTAACTGAAATTGTACACTACATTTACAGAGCTGTGTTATAACACAGTCAAACTGTGTCAAGGTAAATGAACTTGGTCCTTATTTGTCTTAATTTGCTTTTAATTGATGTAAGAGGAAATTGCATTTATCCAGAACCTGCCAATTTCCATGGGTGCCACATAACAGAGAGATTACTGTATGTGGGGTATTAAGTTCAGTGTGGGTACCACACAAATAACAAATGACACGACTAGAGAAAAGAATCAGGATGAAGAGGAAATTTCAAACTATACGTATTGAAAATTGTTAGGCCAATTGTGACTTCTTACGCTGAAGAAGAGGGAAGGCAAAATGAACTCAGACGTACTGGTATGTCAAGCTCTGTACTTGACACTGATACCCATTAGCTCAGTTACTTTCTGTGGTCTTACTTCCCCCAAACCCCTGGCCTTATCTGAGCACTGGCACTAAGCAGGATCAGGTTGCCGGGCCCTGCCTGGCAGCTCACGCTGATGGGAAGGCTATATGGGACAGCAACTAAATGCAGCTGTGTGGCCGCCAGCAGGTACTACACAATTTTGCATCACTTCTTTACCTGAAAAAGGGGTAAAATGATACCTACTTCATGGGATTCTTGTTAGGCCTATGTGAAACAAGTTACACACCTAACGTACAGCGGACAGCCAGGTTAGCTGTTATTTTCATTATCATCATTCCTGAAACAATTCCATGAGTTGTAAATCATTATTTCCATTTATAGAAAATGAAGTAGGTTCAAAAAAGTTAAGCAGATTAGCAAAGTCACATATCTATTAGAAAGATAATGCTAATATTTTGTCTCAAACCTGATTTTAAGATCTAGGTTTTGTGGTTTTGTACATGCATTTTCCTTTTCTTTCCTTGAAGCTTCCTTCTCCATAGAAGACTTGCAGGGGCATCTGAGAGCCGTGTGCCCATACCATTAGGGCAGGCTCACAGTCAGGAAGCAGGAAGACGTCCGGTTTCCACGAGTGGAAGCTCTTTCTGACTTACCATAAAGAAAAGCCTTATAAGTTTATAGTTTATGCTTTATAAAGCTTATAGATTTTAGGTTTCTCCTTACAACAAGGAGAAAAGAAACATGTTCAAAAGTAGATCAGTCTCTTTAAGGGGTCAGTGAATTGTACATCACCATTGAAGCACAATCAGAGACTAGATGGTGACTTGTCGAGGATGTCACCAAAGAGATGTGTGCAGTCACCTCCAGGCCCCTGACTGCTGTGACCAGTAATGTCCCAGGGATGAAACTTCTATCACAGCAATATGCCTTTCCCCTACTTTAAAAGCAGGTGGATTTCTTGGCCAGTGTGGAGAACCAAGGATGATCGTGGCTCTCCTCTCTTCTCCAGGAAGGCAAGTCTTTCTCCTCTGATCACTTTAGGTCAGGGATACCCAACCTTTTTGGTTCATTACCACAAATTGGAAGATTAAGAGTTGTCTTGGGCCACATGTTAAATACACAAACACTAAAAACAGCTAATAAGCAAAAATAAATAAATAAAAGGTCAGTGCATACTTTTCATGATATTAGACACCATGGATAAAGAACACAGTTCTCAAGTCATCGGCGTGTGGCCCCAGGCCCCAGGCTGGCCCTTCCTACTGTAGATGCCTTTTGCGCATCATGTACCATATGACTGAGTTATCTGTTCCCAAAAGCCCAAGGGTCACAGATTGAAGTCTTAATGCCTCCGACTTGTACCAGCGCTTCGAGACCTTCCCCGTCACCACCTATAGCTCAGATTCTCACTCCAGGGTCCCAGTTCTCAGGAGCAGCCTCCTCATAGACTCTGTTCTCTCCCCAGCTCCTGCCAAGGATCTCATGGCTGATGAATGCTGCCAGGCCAAGCCTAGCTGTCCACAGAAATGACCATCCTCAGCCCTCAGGAAAGCAGATGGCGGAGGATGAGAATGACCCACTGCATGGCTGTGTCACCCAATCTCTTTAGTGCCTCAAAGCAACACTCCCTGAGCCCAGACTCTCACAGAACTGTTACATTAATGTGACATTTCATTGTTTGCAAAGTGTTTTCCCAAGATGTCCTCTCTTATTTCTCTTCGCCCACACAAGTAAGCATAGTATCCTTCCAGATGATGTATCTGTCCATTATAATTAGGTTGGACACATTTGTGAGAAAATTCAACCAACAGTAGCTTAATCGAAATAGGATCATCTTTTAGCTGAGCAAAGTGGCTCACACCTGTAATCCCAGCACTCTGGGAGGCTGAAGCAGGAAGACCCCCTTGAGCTCAGGAGTTTAAGAACAGCCTGAGCAAGAGCGAGACCCCATCTCTACTAAAGTAGAAAAACTAGCCTGGCATAATGATGGATTCCTATAGTCCCAGCTACTCAGGAGGCTGGGCAGGAAAATGGCTTGAACCCAGGAGTATGAGGTTGCTGTGAGCAGGGCTGAGGCCATGGCTTTCTAACCCGTGGCTACACAGTGAGATTCCATCTCCAAATCAAAAACAAACAAACAAAACAAAACAAAACAAAAACCCAGGATTATATTATATGAAAAGGAAGCCCCGGAGTGCAGGGCTACTGTGGTAGCCCCTTAACATTAGGAACCCACACTTTTCTTTCTTCATCGTCTTTTATTCCCCATGAAATATGGAACGCTTCAAGAATGTGCATGTCATCCTTGCACAGGGGCCATGTTACTCTCTGTATTGTTACAATTTTTAGTACATGTGCTGCCTAAGCAAGCACTGCTGTATCATTTTTAGCGGGTGGTTTCCATCCTTGGTGTGACCTCATGGCAAGCGCACAGCTGCAGGAGTTCCAGCTATCTCACGCTGAGGAGGGGAGGGAGAAGGGAGAAAGAGGATCTTTCCCAGCTGAGTCACTTTTATTTAAAAACATTTCCCATTGCCCACTGCCATCTGCAAGGAAGGCAGGGTGATGCACTTCATTTATTTGTTTATTTTAATCTGAGCATACACCTTTTCCTGTCCATTTAGGGGTCTATTGCTAAAAAGGTAGAAGATAATGATTGCTGAGGAGGTAAACAGTAGTCTAACCAAGGAAATTGGGGCTAAGAAGGATTAAATGACTTAGTTAGGGCAATAAAGCTATTACTGGCTTGTATGTGTCCTAAGAAACCTTTATGGTGGGCAGTGCCTGTGGCTCAAAAGGGTAGGGCACTCGCCCCATATGCCTAGAGGTGGCAGGTTCAAACCCAGCCCCAGCCAAAAAATAAATAAATAAATAAAATGAAATAAAATAAAATTTATAAAGAAAAAGAGAGAGAGAAAGAAACTTTTATGATTCTCTGCTGCTACTGTGCACTCCTCAGGAGACATTGATACCACGTTCTATAAGAATGGACCTTCTATGCTTACAGTGAGCACCTCCTGTACTCTTACCTGGAAGCCTGTCTTTTCCTTCTGTGCTTGGTGAAATTTTGTAGGTAAGACCTCCCATCTCCACTTCCAGCACCCTGCCTTTCACACTCTAATCAATTGCACCCTAATATTCATTGGTGCATATAATACCGGAACCCCATCTATTTGGGGTTCTCTTTCTGCCTATAGGCAATAAGTCCAATTACCTGGAGTCTACATGTCTGGCCAGTGCCTTCCCTGCTTATGAATAGAGAGAGCCAGCACCCCATCTTTTCATCAGGTCTCTGGGTGGGAAAATCAGGCAGTTTGCATTTCAGCCCTATTCTCTTCAATTTGTGTGAAAGAAAGTCTACTAATCACCAGTTTGTAAGAGTCTCCACTATTTATCAGAAGGTGTCCCTTTCAGGGGTTACAGGAGTGTTCTTACTGTTAATAAAGAAATACTCTGATTTTCATTAATTATGATCTGTGTGTGTGTGTTCCCTTATTCAGAACCCTGAGGGATGGGAAGAAACGGTTAACAAACTACTTTCTTATAAACAAAAGAAGCCATGCTTTAGTCATATTTTTAATTAATATATATCATGATTTTATATCATAATAGAACACTTTAAAAGTAATTAAATATATTCCTGAAACAGTTACTATTTCCCTTTTCCCCTAAAGGTCAACTTTAATGGGGAAAATACCAGTTAATTAAAAATTTGCTTTCGGTGGGTTCTGTTATTTGAGGTTTTATTGTACCAAGTCATGAATGCAATAAACTGTGATGCTGCTTTCCTGATAAAAATAGCACGTGGGCACACCTTCACAGGTAGAAATAGCATGTGGGCACAGCTTCACAGGTAGAAATAGCGTGTGGGTACACCTTCACAGGCAGCAGTAGCACGTGGGCACACCTTCACAGGTAGAAATAGCATGTGGGCACACCTTCACAGGTAGAAATAGCATATGGGCACACCTTCACAGGTAGAAATAGCGTGTGGGTACACCTTCACAGGCAGCAGTAGCACGTGGGTACACCTTCACAGGCAGCAGTAGCACGTGGGCACACCTTCACAGGGAGAAATAGCATGTGGGCACACCTTCACAGGTAGATATAGCGTGTGGGCGCACCTTCACAGGTAGAAATAGCGTGTGGGTACACCTTCACAGGCAGCAGTACCACGTGGGCACACCTTCACAGGCAGCAGTAGCACATGGGCACACCTTCACAGGTAGAAATAGCATGTGGGCACACCTTCACAGGTAGAAATAGCATGTGGGCACACCTTCACAGGTAGATATAGCGTGTGGGCACACCTTCACAGGTAGATATAGCGTGTGGGCACACCTTCACAGGTAGAAATAGCGTGTGGGTACACCTTCACAGGTAGAAATAGCGTGTGGGCACACCTTCACAGGTAGAAATAGCGTGTGGGCACACCTTCACAGGTAGATACAGCGTGTGGGCACACCTTCACAGGTAGAAATAGTGTGTGGGTACACCTTCACAGGCAGCAGTAGCACATGGGCACACCTTCACAGGCAGCAGTAGCACGTGGGCACACCTTCACAGGCAGCAGTAGCACGTGGGTATACCTTCACAGGCAGCAGTAGCACGTGGGCACACCTTCACAGGTAAAATCACATTTTTTTTGAAAGTGTGATCATTGCAGCCTGCAGTCAGAAAATGAGGTAACCAAGGATGGAGTCTTCTTGGGGCCATCTTGGGGTCTTTTAGTAAACTGAAAATAAGTGAGTGAGAAAGGGACCTGCAGGACAGGCGGGGACACCACCAGCCCACCACTCAAAGAAGTTCAAACCAAGCTGTTCACAGAAAAAAAGTGTGCAACCGCAGGGCGGATGTGCTGCTTATCTGAAAAGCCAAAGCAGCAAGTTTGAAGTCTCACCCACGTTGCAGCTGCTCCAGAAGAGAAGATCAAGGACACCAGGCTTCCTCCCCAGGCTTCCTTGCTCATTCACTTCTTCCTTAAACCTTACTTCTTTACTTTTTAACAGGAAATTATAAAATTAAAACAATTTTTAACTGTTATAGGTATTTATTTATTTTATATGTTCACTATTGTGTCTCTGGTGAAAGTGAGCAGAGGTCGGGGGAAGTGAATGCAAATTCCAAGTGGACAGGTGACAAGAGTGTTAACCGGCCCCACATGCCACTAAGGCTTTAGTTCAAATAGGCTGTTAAATAAATGAGAGGAAGAGATTCTCAAAGGATTAGTTTGCAAGAAGAATTAATGCTTCAAAAAAAAGCCAGAGTAATGTAATCAACTAACACTCCACCCCTCAACACAAATATTCCGGTACTCTCTGGTATGCTGGCATCATCACATTCTCATCAGCTTTCTTTCTTATTGTGTATACTAACCAATGTGAAAAAAACTTTGTGGTCATTCCACACTTGCATCTTTTAAAGGGCAGAAGGTTGACCAATTATTTGCCCACCTTAAATAAGACAGCTTACTCAAAACATTTCTGCTGAAACCAAGCTTGAATGCAAAGACCTGGGGGAAAAGTCACCTGGACAGGCTGTTGATGCACAAAATACCCCCGGAAGGTTTAGCACCATACAGCTCCTGCTGCAACCGCATTGATGGTACGGAAACTCTAGACCTTCTGTTAGTGATTTGCATGCCAGAGCAGTACGCAAATATTGGAACGGAGGCCCAGAGCTTAGGCCTCCTGCATTTCCCACACTCTTCTCTGAATTTCTGTCTCACTTATTGTCAATAAGCCATGGTTTACTGCTCAGCTGTGCAACGCTCTGTTTTGGGTCTTCAAGTAAATTCCATAGGCGATGGGGACCATTTTTATATTTATCACATATCTCCCACAATGTCTTAATAAAACTGGCTGTGCATACTTGGATTTATTCATCCATTCATCCAACTAATGTGTATCAAGAGCCTGTTATGTGCCAGACCTATTCTACACATATACTAACAATTTGGAAGGAGTTGGAGATGATTATACTAACTGAAACATCTTAAGAATGGGGAAAAAATCACATGTACTCTCTAATAAATTGGAACTAACCAGTGGGTACACAAGCACATCGAAGGAAATAAAACTCACTGGAACTCAAGTAATGGGGAGGGGGGAGGAGGGGAAGGGGCAGGGCAAAACCCCCTGTCAACACAGGGGACACTGTTGGGACGATGGGCACATTTATAACCCTGACTCAGCCATGTCACCAAAACTTTTCTTCCTATTAGAATTCTGAAATTGGAAAATAAATAAATAAATAAATAATCTTTAGAAAAAAATTCAGTGAAAAACAGCAAAAAGGTGTATTTTTTAATTACATAAGTGATGTAACTATTGTGATTATTAAAGCTAAAGCCCACCTTGTCAGCATCCCCCAGTCTCAGGCCTGTCCCTGGAAGGAAGCGTTTTCCCAGTCCTGTACAAATCTCTCCAGGCCTTTACTCCCTCAGGCATGTGTGTCCAATACACAAGCGCGTGTCTCACAAGAGCTCTTTCCCAATAAATCAATAAATCCCGTGAGTAAGAATCATCATCTCAGACTTGGCTTCTCTGGAACCCAATTAAAACAGTGACTTTCTAAATAACCGTATTACAGGTATAAAGGCAAGGGATACACCCATGTCAACGTAATGTGATATTATCATGATGTGTTCTTAGGTAACAATTTTTTCATTTATTTTTTATTTCAGAGCATTACAGGGGTGCACACATTTTGGTCACACAATTTTCATTCACACATTTTAAGTCCAGGTTCTATGTGTGCCCTTGCCCCAGACATGCATTGCACGGATCAGGTGTGAATTTAACCTTCCCTTCCTGGCCCCCTTCCTATCTGATTTCTGTTCACATAGCTGCTAATTGACTAGTTCCAATTTAGTGTCTAGTACACGTGGTGTTTGTTTTTCCATTCTTGCAATATTTCACTTAGAAGAATGGTCTCCAGTTTCATCCAATTCTTACAAAAGATACTAGATCACCATTTTTATGGCTAAGTAGTACTCCATGGTCTGCATTTTATGAATCCACTCATGTACTGATGGGCACTTGGGTTGTTCCCACAGTTGTTTGTGAACTGTACTGCCATAAACATTCAAATTCAAGTGTCTTTTTGATAAAACATCTTTTTTTTCCTTTGAGTAAATCCCTAGTAGTTGGATTACTGGATCAAAAGTAACAATTTTGGTGGGAAACTTTTTGTATCAGTGTTCGTAGATTTCTTTCATTGTTTTCAACTGTGCTACAATCTTACACTGCAGGAAATAGAGATGATTTATCAAACATAAAAAGTGTTACCGCACAGTAAATGAATGTCATTGTTGGTTAAATTTCCTTGATTATGGGAACTGAGATCATTGTATATGGTTATGTAACAGTCAATTAACTGGTGTCTGAGCTGCCAATGTTGGAACGTCTGCCAGCCGGACTGGGGTGTTCCTTTTTGTTCTTTTTTACATTTCAGGTTTTCTTTCTAAGAAACAATTCTTTACTTCTTGAAATGTATTAGACATTTGGTTAAGAGTGATTTGGTGGTGGTTGGTAAACTGTCCCACTTTTCTTGAACATGCCTTTATTTTGCCTTTATTCTGAAAGTCTAGTTTTGCTCTCCTCTGTACCACCCCATTTCTTATGCCTCCATTGTGCTCTTGAGTAAGTCAGCTGTAAGTCTAATTGGTGTTCATTTGTAGGTAATTTGCTCTTTTTTTCTGTTTTCCTTTTAAGGTATTTGCTTTAAATATTAGAAGTCTCAAGGATCAGGCCTTAGACCCTTTTTCTTTTCATTCACTGTCTTAGATCTCTCAGCCAGTCTCATAACTATAAATACCACTGACTATTTTGTGGTGATGGCTTACAAAACGATATCTATTACCCAGACTTCGCTCCCTAGCTTCGGCCTTGCACACTCAAAGGTACACTAAACAGCTTTTCTTAAAACATCTCAAATGTAACGTTTCTACAGCTGGCCTCAGACTTACCTCTTTCCCCAAACATGTTCCTCTGGCAGTTTTTCCCAATTTAGTGAATGTTATCACATTTTTTCATCATTGTAGGACAAGAAGTAATTATTTTCTGTCAAAAATAATTCAGTTCTTCAGAAAATTTCATCATCTCTACATTGTAAATATATACAAACACCCTCACTGCTACCATTATCTTTTGTTCAGCTTATTAAAATAGTGTCCTTTTTGGTCTCCCTGTTTTTATACTTGGCTTCCTTCTAACTAGTCTACTCTCAATGTAATAACCAGAATGATTCTATTTGTGAATCAGATTACATTACTCATCTGCTTTAAAGCCTCCAAAGTTTTTTCATCTGGCCCCAAGTAAATGCCAAAATAATTTCAATTGTCAAAAGGTTCTTATATAATCTTGCATCCTCTAGTTCCATGATTTCTTTCTTTTTTTTTTTTTTTTTTGCAGTTTTTGGCTGGGGCTGGGTTTGAACCCACCACCTCCAGCATATGGGGCTGGCGCCTTACTCCTTTGAGCCACAGGTGCTGCCTGATTTTATCTTTTATTACTCATCCCTTTAATCACTTGACCTACCCACACTAATGTCATTGCTGTTCATCTAGCACACAGGATTTCTATCTGCCTCAGGGCCCTTGCATGTACATTTATCACTCAGATTTATACCTGCCTCGGGGCCCTTGCACATGCATCTATCACTCAGATTTATACCTGCCCTGGGGCCCTTGCATGTGCATCTATCACTCAGATTTATACCTGCCCCGGGGCCCTTGCACGTGCATCTATCACTCAGATTTATACCTGCCCCGGGGCCCTTGCACGTGCATCTATCACTCAGATTTATACCTGCCTCACGGCCCTTGCACGTGCATCTATCACTCAGATTTATATCTGCCTCAGAGCCTTTGCACACGCATCTATCACTCAGATTTATACCTGCCTCAGGGCCTTTGCACACGCATTTATCACTGAGATAATCACACGGCTCACTCCTTCCCAGGCCTTTGGTTGATTTTCAAATTTTCGGGGAGACTTTTCCTGACAGCCACATTTAAAATTACAATTACTTCCCCTCTAGCATTCCCTACCTCCCTTCTCTGCTAAATATTTGCATAGCATTTGTCACTACCAGATATGCCATTTATTTTCATTCATTAAGTTCTTAAATGCTCCTCCATATTCCCTGTCACACAACTAGAAGGTAAGCTCCAGGCAGGCAGAGTTTTGCTTTGTTTTTTACTATAAGTACTTTTGCATCCTTGCCCAAATGCTCAGCTCAGTAAGCATTTGTGGAATGAATGAATGTAGGGTACTTTACAGTTTCTCTACAATATGTCCTATTATGGATTTTAAAAACTTAATATTTTTTCAGATTACTGAATGTGAGTCTGCATTTTATCCAGATCACCAAGTGATTCATATGTACACTAAAATTTGGGAAGCACTTCTCTAAGATATATGTCTGTGGGTATAATTGCTGAGTCAAAGAATACACACAGCTTTATAATGTAAAACTGAAAAGAAATCATGCCACTTCCTCCAATAATGTGTTAACATGTTAATACACATTCTGACAGTTAGTACCACTATATTTCTTAATATTTTTATCAAATTAGTCCATGTAAACTGATATCTCACTATGGTTCTAATTTTCCTCTTCAGATTACTGATAAGATTAAATACCCATTCCACCCTCCATGGGTTTATTTACCACATACCCCAACAGAGGGTGCCAAAAAATGAATAGACATAAAATTTGTCTGTAAAGATCCATTTTAAAACAAATATCAAAAATAACTGTTGGGATACTGATGAAATGTCATTAATTCTGTAGATTTCTATAGATTAAAATGCTGACTCTTCTTGTCTGTAAACATTTAAGAACACAGTCTGTTTACTTACATCTATTTACTTACATCTTTCTAATCTTCCAATATGAAGTTTTATGATTTTCTTACACGTGATTTATGTATCTTTTTGTAATAGACTTTCAGATGGCTGCCATCCTCTGGATTTCGTGTGTTTTCTGCCCATGAATATCCAACCAATCTCCCTAAAGTGGATTTTACCACATTAACCCCAGGCTCAAAAAATCTATGCTAATGTCCTATTGCCCATGGGAACAAATACAGACTTCTCAGGCCAGTGTTTAAATAATACTGTTGATGAGCCAGCATCATGTACGGCGAGGCCTCGTCCGGAGGTGTGTAAGGCCCCACCACAGTGGCAGCTGGCATCTCCTGTAGGTAACAGGGTCTGAAGACAACTGGTGTCGAGCCCCAACCCCACTGCTTACTGGCCAATAGTGACCTTGTTCTCCTGACTCCTCCTCTGTACAACAAGGAAAATAAGGAGACTCACAGCGAAGGGCGGCTGTGAACTCCAGTGGGGCAGGGCACGCAAGTCCCGCAGCACCTGTGACCTGCTAACAGGAATGCCATCACTGTGTAATATTATTATTGATACCTTAAAAACAAATATAATAGAAGGTCTTCTCTGAGTGAAGAGCCATATGTGCCTACATTTAAGCCTCTTTCACTTGTGAATTGAAAGCTGAGCTGGATATGAAAGAGGAAGTGGTTCCATTCTAGATGGCCTTGTCCCCCTGCTTGGTTGGTGGTGAAGAGAGGACACTGGGAAGAAGTGACCGAGGGTGTGGGCACTAAGCTGGCCTATGACTAATCCCTGATATGCAGTCAGCCAGCAGTTGGAATCACAGTGACAAAGGGGCATGCATGAGGAATCCAGGGAGGTCAACAGGCTGGAGAAGTGGAGGGCAATCCCGGAGAGCAGGGCCCACGTGGAAGTCGTAATGCTCAGAGCCACTGAGTGTGAGGACTGCTGTATCAGCAGCTCCGTCTCCCTGGCTTAAAAGAACGTTCTCTCTAGGTCTGACATCTCGGGAAAGGCCAAACAGGTTGCCAAGCTCCATTCCAAGCAGGACTCCAACTCCCAAATAGGAATCTGGAGTACCTATTCTTTTCCAAAAATGGAAATAGCTCAGTCACCCAGATCTAGCAATCCCAGCAGGAGTGGATAAGCGATTGCAGCTTCTGTCTACACTAAAGTTGCCATTCTCTTGCTTAAGACTTAAAAAAAAAAAGAAAGAAAGAAAAAAGAAAAAGAAGTTTACTGAAGCCCTAATACTATTTTATTTATTTTATTTTTAACTTCACCCTGGGCACCTGTCACTTATTCTCTGACTCGATGGCACCGTGCGTGACGTGGCACACGGTACGAATAACGCTGTGCATGACGTGAGACACCCTACGAATGACGCCGTGACGTGACACACCCTACGAAGGACACTGCATGTGGCATGCAGGAGTCAGGCAGGCAGTGGTCTTCCCAGGGAAATTCCTGAAACAAGAATTCCCACCAGATGCAAAGCCTGAATCCACATCTGGGGAAGGAGGGCTCACGAGTGCTGATGGAGTACTCAGTGCCCCAGGCCGCTTTTAGGACATGTGGCTGCTGAGCCCCGGTCATAGAAGGGGCCTTGCTCCCCCCAGACAGGGAGAGAAGACAGACCAGGAGCACTGAAGACACCCAAGTCCACAGTCTGGGCCTGCTCAGGAGGAGGGAGATGGACCGCTGACTCACGGACTGTGGCACCCAGAGCTCAGGCTGGACAGGGCGGAATCCTAGGTTTGGTTAGCGAGGAAGGAACATTCTTCTCACTGCTTGATAATGATGTCACTGGGCTTGACATTTAAGATGCCGTCAAGTATCGTAGCTGTGAAGGGAAGAAGTGAAAAGCTTTAAGTGAAGCTGAGTGAAGAACTGCAGCGGATCATTTGTTTATCTGCCTTTGTCCGTGTTAAGTTGAAGGAGCCTGGAGTGTGTTGGGAGGGCCCGGGAAGGAGAGGCGGAGGACTCCAGGGAAGCGGGACAGGTGGCCAAGCACATGGAGGAGAGGTGAGCCCTGACCGGGAGGGAGGAAAGCTCATTGTCACACGGCTTGTTTGGCGCCACTTCATGAATTAATATTGCCCTGGGACCGCCCCGCTGCACGAGGGGCTGGCAGCGCAGTGCACATCCCCAAGGCAGTTTCCTCTGTCTGTCTGGTGATTAGGAGACTAAAACTCAGCCTGACTTGGATCTTTGTGTTTAGATTATGTAAAAGAGTTTCGTGTTATTTCTGCTGAAATGTCAGTAGATAAAGTCCGAATCAGTGACCTAACCCCAACAATGGGGCTGGAAATTTCCCCTCTGCTTCTTACTCAGACCATTTATCAGTAATAAGACAAACCTCAACCTCCTCGAATTTCTTTTTAAATAGGGTTGTTGTTTTTAAGTCCCACAAAGACTTTGGTTTGCTTCAGGTTTTACCTGGCTCCATAATATTATGTCAGTAACAGCAACTCAGCAGCCGCGGCTGGGGGCGTGGCTGGTAATTTTTCCCTCCTGCAACTTCAGCCAGAGCCCTGTGGGGAGCCTCTGAGAAGTCTGCTTCCTGTCAGCCACGGTTTGCTACAAGCAACTCTTCCTCCTGGTGGCCAGGGCCTGTGGTCTGAAGTGTGTGACACTAACATTTGATTACGGTAAAATGTCTATCTAATAACTGGCATTTCCAGTAAACTTGTTGTATGTTCAATGTGGTTTGAGGCTAATTAGAAAAGTTTCAGGAAAGGCTAAGAATTACTGACAGATAGTGTACACGCCTCCTCTGATTTATTCTGAGCTAAAACGCTGAGTTCTCCTTGGAGCTGCCACAGACTTTGGGGTTCAGAAGCAGGCGTTAAGGAGGTTAACATGCCCCTGCCGGTGAGAAGTGTCTTCAGCTGCAAAGCTCAGGTCTGGAGAAGCATCTGCACAGTCATTTTAGGTTTCCCACGGTCTGGTAACAAATATGCATGCATCCTTTCTTGTTCATCCTCGTTCTAACCAAATCTTCATGCCTCCAAGCAGCACTCTGCCTGCTAGTCATCCATGTGGCTTAGAAGCTAAGAGAATTCTGGACATTCTCCAGGTGCATAACCAACGTGATTTGTTTTTTGTTTTTCAGGAACTACTGTTCCAACTTAGCAAGTTCTGCATTATATATTCATGTATTTAGCAAATAATTAGAAATGCCTATCCTGTAGACTCTGAGTTTCCTTGGCTGGGGAGTCTGAATCATTTTTCTCTTCCATTAAACATTTTGGAGAGGGGAAAAATCATCTCTTGTCCTTCATCTAGTTTTGGTGGAGTCATCTAGAACATAAATACTATATCAGAACTACCCACAGGAACCCATGGGTCTTAGTCTCAAAGTAAACTGTCAAGCAATAAGGAATGGTTGTGGGAATTCAACAAAAGAATACACTTTTCTATTGTTCTTTGGGAATATAGAGCTAATGACATTAGATGTGCAAACGTCTGAGGTTAAATTGGCAGCATTTTAGTTTGTTCCCGTGTGATTGGTCGGGAGTAGTGTACCACACCATGTATGACTGCAGGCCTCACTGTCCAACTCATCATGGCACTCGACGCTCACACAGCCTTGCTGTGCACGCAAGTCACGTGTGTCCGACCCCACGACACAGAGAGGAAAACAAGTTTTGGAGAGTTTAGTGACTAGATCAAGGCTGAACAGCTAGGAACCAGGAAGCAGGAGTGGATGGCAGGGCTCTGCCCCATCTGACTGTGAGGGGGACGGGGCAGCCCTGGAGGATATATACCTGTAATCTGCAGACAGCTGAAACATCTTTGTATGGAGAAAGGATCACCTATGTTTAATCTCTTACAACAGCGTTTTTCAACCTTTTTATCTCACCACACACTTGAACTACAGTTAAATTCTCTCAGCACACTTAAATTATGTTATCAAAAAAAGGAACAGAAAAACAAATATACTTACTGTGCTTTGAATTAATGATTTTTTTAAAATTTTCACAGCACACCTAAGATCCTCTCATAGTACACCAGTGTGCTACAGCACAGGTTTGGAAATCTCACAGAACAAGCTATGCCGGCCTGCGCTGGGGGCTGCCATTCTACTGGACTCCCCCACTGACCCAGGGCTTCAGCCCTTACACTGCACCAAAATTGTTCTCAACAGAGCCTGTGACAACCTTCTCTCAGCCCAATCCAGTGAAAGCGCGCCAGCTCCCACCTTCCGTGAACTCCTTGTGCTGTCTGCCGTTGCTCACTTGTGAAGCTCTCTCCGTCCTCAGCTCCATTGTTTCTGGGCTCCCTCAGGACAGACAGCCTGGGAAAACTGAAAAATCACTGGATTTTAGGATGCTACAGGGTATCCCAAAGGTTGCCATAAATAGGAAAAAAATCAACAAACTCATATTATATTTAATATTATATCAACACATAAAGAAATATTTTATAATTATTTTGTAAGATTTTGTAATGAATATTTTGTAGTAAAGGTGCATTTAGCTATAATTTCCCATCTTCCTGTGTATGTGTTATGTATATGTGGAGACTTTTGGGTTACAATTCCAGCTCTGCCAGTTAACTAGCTTGAGATCTTGGTAAATTAACCTTAACAAGTCTTAATTAAAAAAAAATATATAGGTAATTAATACCACCAACATTACAAGGCAGTTTGGGGATCAGAGATAATATACGAGAAGCATCTAGTGTCAGACACATTAAAATATCTCAGAGGATGGAGATCCCTTTATGGTCTGTTTTGTTAGACTCTTAGTTTTCAGTAACCATACAAATATCAAGAATGTCACATCCTGATATATTCATTCTGCATACCAGTGCCTTCTAATAGAACTTTCTTTGGGCTGGGTGTGTAGTATAATCCCAGTACTTTGGGAGGTCAAGGCAGAAGGACAACTCAAGTGAGGCCAGGAATTTGAGAACAGCCTGGGCAACATAGCAAGACCCAATCTCTAAAAAAAATAAAATAATTAGCTGGGTATGGTGGCTGACACCTGGAGTCCTAGCTGCTAAAGAGGCTGAGGCAAAAGGATCACTTGAGCCCAGAAGTTCCAGTTTATGGTGAGCTATGATCATGCCCCTGCACTCCAGGGTGGGTGACAGACTGAGATCCTATCTCAAACAAAATGAAAAGAAAAAAAGAAAGAACTTTCTTTGATGATGTCTTATAATCTGTGCTGTCCAATACAGTAGCCACAAACCACACGTGGTCTTTGAGCATATGAAATGTGGCTAGTGCAACCGAGGAACTGAATTTTTAATATTATTTCAATTTAATTTGAGATTAATTAATTAAATAGCCACATGCAACTAGTGCCTACTGTATTGGACAGCACAGCTGCATACTTTCTCGTGTAGCTTCACCACGTGTAGCTCCAGCCACCACTCATCCCCAAGGATTTCCAGCTGTCTAGTCCGGCCTGGATTCCCACCTCCCTTTTAGCTATTACTGTGTCTCCCAGGTGATGGTGATCCCTCCTGTTCATAACTAAACTCACTGTGTTTTCCTTTAAACTTGCTCCTGCTCCTAAGTCCATACCCAGTGAATACAACTGCAGGTATCCTGGTCATGAACCTGCACTTACCACACAGTCCCTTTTTCTACTCAACCCCCATGTGTAATAAACATCCAATTATCCTTTGTAGCTATCAGATATCCTCTTCTCTCAATCTGAGCATCCCTGGGCTTCATCCAGGCCCTTCTATGTCTTACATGAGATGACACAATGGAGTTGTAATTTGTTGAGCTGCTTCCAGGCACACCCCACCCTGACCTCCACCACCTTCTGTGTGGCTGCCAGAGTGGTCATTCGCTGCTTTGATTTTGTCTTGTGCCTGTTCAGAATCTTTCAGGGTTTTCCCAGAGATTCCAGGGGAGCCACCCCACCTGCCCCCTGAGCAGCTCTCCAGGCTCCTGGGTCACTAATCACCCTAACATCTCTACACCCTCAGTTGTTTCCTCCTTCACCTCCTATTCCCTTCCCACCCACGCACCAAGGCACACACATGCACAGAAAATGCCTCTGAACGTTGAAATAACAGGAGGTGATAAGTCTTTCAAATGATGAGCAAACCCACAAACATCAATATAGCAAAATATGTCCAAAGAAAACATATACAGTACTTGTCACTTATCTATGGTTTACTTTCCATGGTTCAAGCTACGGGTCAATCCCAATCCAAAAATATTAAATGAAAAATTCCAGAAATAAACAATTCATAAGTTTGAATTCAGCTGGGACCATTCTGAGTAGTGTGATGAAATCTGTCTCCATCCTGCCCAGAATGTGAGTCATCTCTTTGTCGGGCACGGCCATGCAGTATATGCTGCCTAGAGACTGTAGGAAGACACAGGAGGGTATACATAACATTATACACAGTTGGAGACATCCAGTGGGTGTCCTGGACTGTATTCCCTTGGATAAGGGGGGGCTACATTAATAAAACATGTCAAGATGACCTCAGAAAAACCAAATATATATATCAGAGTCAGATAAATTAATTTGTTTAAAAAGATTCTAATTGTATAAAGAATCTGAACTCAATAATATGTAATATGTAAGACAAGTTACTGAAAAATTGAAAAAGCTTATTTGCCATTCTTTTAGGGTGGGAAAATATAAGTAAATGAAAGTAAAAGCAAGGCAGGAGTCAGGAGATTCCTGTTAAGCAATTTGAATTCGAGAAATAGACTGTCTGTGGTGGTGGTAACAGGTAGAGCAGCCTGCTGTGAAACCCTGAGACACAGACTGTCAGTGGTGGTGTGTAACAGGTAGAGGCAGCCTGCTGTGAAAACCTGAAACACAGACTGTCTACAGTGGTGTGTAACAGGTAGAGGCAACCTGCTGTGAAACCCTGAGACACAGACTGTCTGTGGTGGTGTGTAACAGGTAGAGGCAGCCTGCTATGAAAACGTGAGACACAGACTGTCTGTGGTGGTGTGTAACAGGTAGAGGCAGCCTGCTGTGAAACCCTGAGACAAGGACTGTCTGTCGTGGTGTGTAACAGGTAGAGGCAGCCTGCTGTGAAAACCTGAGACACAGACTGTCTGTGGTGGTGTGTAACAGGTAGAGGCAGCCAGCTGTGAAAACCTGAGACACAGACTATCTGTGGTGTGTAACAGGTAGGGGCAACCTGCTGTGAAACCCTGAGACACAGACTGTCTGTGGTGGTGTGTAACAGGTAGAGGCAGCCAGCTGTGAAACCCTGAGACACAGACTGTCTGTGGTGGTGTGTGACAGGTAGAGGCAGCCTGCTGTGAAAACCTATGCCTAGAGTTTACACATTAAATAGCACGACATTGACATTTTTAAAGCAAAATCTACAAAAATGCAGGGTGCATAGAACCAAAAGCAGACCAAAGCACAGTATTTATAAGTGCATTTGACTGACCTCTATCATTTTTGGTAACTCAAATGAACCAAAAACTAAGAAAATACTTACAGGACTTAAAATTAAGAAGGTATGTCCTGGAAGGGAAAATAATACCTGCCCTTGTAGCACCTTTAATGTACGAAACTTAGCCTTGTTATTATTAGGCTGTCAGAGTCTCACAGGGTAGATAGCTGAAACTAACAGAATTCGTTCTTTCACAGCTCTGAAGGGTGGAGGCCAAGGCAAGTGTCAGCAGGGCCACTCCATCTCTGAAGGCTCTAGAGGGTGTCCACCCCATGGCCCAAGGACCACATGTGAATTATGGGCCTATGTGAGGACCTTTGTTTAATATGTGATGGAGGAAATCATGAACATTTTGCATAGTCGTCTTTTTTTTTTTTAGCTCATCAGCTTTCATTAGTGTTTGCACATTTAACGTGTTGCCCCAAACAACTCTTCTTCTTCCAGTGTGAAGCCAGCAGGTTGGGCAGCCCTTCACAGTAGCGGAGGATCCTTCCTGGCCTTCTCCTAGTTTTCTGGCAGTTACCAGCAATTCTCTGCGTTTCTTGGCTTGTAGACACATCACTCGAGTATCTGTTCTCTGTGTGCTTCTGTGTCCAAACTTCCCTCTTCCTATAAGGACACTGAACACTGGATAAGGCCCATGACAGTGTAACATTATCTTAACTCCATCACATCTGCAAGATCCTATTGCCAAATTAGGCCACATTCACAGGCGCAGGAATTAGAACCTCAACATACACAACACGATAGCACCCCTGCTCCCCAGAGTGGCCCCCTAGATTCTGCAGTGTCGCAAGTGCAGGGGTGTGGGAGGAAGCTGGGGGCTACCTCAGATCCCACACACGCCCTTCTGAGGCAACACTAGAAACCCTTTCGGGTAACTAACAGCATGAGAAGCAGAAAAGAGGTAAGATTTAGTCCCTAACAGCAATTGAACGGGGGAAACAAGCAGACCAGCCAAAGCACCTGCTTTTCCAAAGAAAACAACAAGCAAACAAAAGTGCTGCCTGTCAGAGTCCATACTGCCACACAGGAAAGGTCCCCCAAATCCTGTTTCCTGGATGAAGTTTGGATTTAATACCCTCTCCCTGCCACCAGTTTTCACCATCTAGCTGTGCTTCAGACAAGCCAATCTTCTGATCTCTAGCCTATGCTATTAAAATGATATTATCACCTTAAGTTCCTTGAAAAATAGAGAACCATTTTTTTGCTTTTTGAACCAGTTTAGGAAAGACTAGCCTACTGAGGAGGTCTTGTCCACCAGGTCAGGAAAAAATTAATAAGTCACTAACAAGAAAACTTCACTCACTTCAAGAGTGAGTTGTAAGACATTAGGAGGGTGACAGGGTGTGAAGGGCGTCCAGGGTCAGCTAGAATCCATTTCATCATCACATCCCTTCCTTCATCCACCCATTCCATCATCTATCCATCAATCTCGTGCTCCGTGCAAACAAAATAGCAAACACACACACACACACAGGCTGTGCACAGGTGACAAGCACCAGGATAATGCCGTGGAATCACTTATGAGAAGCATACAACTCAGATTCATGGGGAAGATTTTGAAATTTCCTGGAAAGAGTAATATTTAGGCTGAGATGTAAGGTGCAGTAGGAACTGGCCAGGTAAAGGAGAAAGAATGATAAAGGAGAGGATAAAAGGTCTCCAAAGCAAATTGGGAAAGTCTGAGGGGCAAGCTAAAGAAAGGGAAAGTTACAGTTCAGCCTTGAGTGGGCCAAGGAGCACAAGAGTAAAGAAACAGAGAGAGTTCTGGGCCTACGAGGTCACACAACTGAGTTCACAACTCATCCTAGAAGATGCGCTAACCTCATGGCTGATTGTCACTATGGTCCCCTTTCAGTCCCCTTGGGAGGCTATGTGCGCATTGATGCCCTCTCCTAGTGTACCCAGAACTCTCTGTGAGAGGCTGCATGCACACTGATATTCCCACTCCTAGTGTACCCAGTGCTCTCCGTGAGAGGCTGCGTGCACACTGATATTCCCACTCCTAGTGTACCCAGTGCTCTCCGTGAGAGGCTGCATGCACACTGATATTCCCACCTACAGTACCCAGTGCTCTCCGTGAAAGGGTGCGTGCACACCGATGCCCCCACCTAGTGTACCCAGTACCCTCCGTGGGAGGCTGCCTGCACACTGATGCCCCCTCCTAGTGTACCCAGTACTCTCTGTGAGAGGCTGCATGCACACTGATGCCCCCGCCTAGTGTACCCAGCCCTTTCTGTGGGAGGCTGTGTGCACACTGATGCCCTCTCCTAGTGTACCCAGTACTCTCCGTGGGAGGCTGCGTACACACAGATGCCCCCACCTAGTGTACCCAGTACTCTCCATGGGAGGCTGTGTGCACACAGATGCCCCCACCTAGTGTACCCAGTATTCTCCATGGGAGGCTGCGTGCACACTGATGCCCCCACCTAGTGGCCTCTTCAAAGCAATTTACTAGGATGAGTTTAAACTTCACTGTCTGACTTCATATGTAAGGGAGTAAGATTTTCTCCTGAAGTCCTAGGAATAACTGAAGGATTTAAGCAAAGAAGTCCATCTTTCCAGCTTCATTTTTCAACAGACACAAAGTATTTGCAGCATTTTCATTCCTTTTTGCCTTGCCTCACACTGACTGTACCTAACATCAAGGCAGGGTTCTAGACAGCTTCATTCAAAGCTAAATCGCTGGATCCAGATCGAAGAAAGGCTTCACATGTATTGTCTGACTCAATAAAAATTTCTCATATGAAAGGACAGATGGATGAGCATAAGCTACTGTGTGTTCACAGGACACTCAATAAACCAGCACTCAGCACAGCTCCATTCCCAGCACTCAGCACACTCCTATTCCCAGCACTCAGCACACTCCCATCCCAGCACTCAGCACACTCCCATCCCAGGCTCAGCACACTCCTAATCCCAGCACTCAGCACACTCCCATCACAGGGCTCAGCACACTCCCATCCCAGGGCTCAGCACACTCCTATCCCAGCACTCAGCACACTCCCATCCCAGCACTCAGCACACTCCCATCCCAGAGCTCAGTACACTCCCATTCCCAGCACTCAGCACACTCCCATCACAACACTCAGCACACTCCTAATCCCAGCACTCAGCACACTCCCATCCCAGCGCTCAGCACCCTCCCATTCCCAGTGCTCAGCACACTCCAATCCCAACGCTCAGCACACCCCCATCCCAGGGTCAGTACACTCCTAATCTCAGGGTCAGCGCACTCCCATTCCCAACACTAGCACACTCCCATCCCAGCACTCAGCACACTCCCATTCCCAACACTCAGCACACTCC